>MU226606.1:10198599-10222354 GCA_018584345.1 Thuja plicata
GTGGGAATTAGCACCCACAAAGAACTATACTTGAGTATAATAATCCCTGTTAGAAGATCTTACAACCCTGTTAGGAGTTTATCTTTACAATGCAATAAGTACAGTGACCTGGTTAAGGGTCGGACCCTATTAGGAGTCTTTTACAAATAACCCTGTTAGGGGTGAGGACTCACTTTCCAAAAGCACATTGCTAGAATGATGAAGGATACAACCTTCAGTGGAACAGATATACACTATATCTGATAATGAACTGTTTGAGTAGACCTATTGTCTTGATCAGTTCCAATGAATTGTATACACTCTCTGCTTCTTCACATAGATCTTTAACTAATGAATGAAATGACTTTACTATCCCAAAATAATCAGCATTCTGTTATGCTCTTTTTCTTTCTATTTTCTTATCATGTTCAAACTTGGTGATCTTCAAGTGAACTACTATAAGTATCTTCTCCAAAAGATATGATCTTTGTCGGCTATAGGAATCCCTCCAATGCTTCTCTTTTTGGATAAACAAAGCACACAACATAATTAGAACCACGCAACTCAAAATAAATAGACGCATCTCTTCACAGAGTTGGCTCCACCAAAATTACCCAAACGTCATGCTTCGGTTGAAACATGATTAGCGCCTTTGGTTAATTAACTTAGACTCATAACTAAAGATGAATCTAAACATGCATATCCAATGGATAGACGTAAATGAATAATCAATACAATTACTGTCAGCTTACTGAAAACAATCCTCTGAAACTGTGGCTAGCAAACAAAGTAACATAACTCAACTATTACTAAACATCTAAATTTGCATGTATGAACATGGTATAGTAACTATGTCTGAAACATAAAAACAACCGCGTAGGGATTCCACATAGCCATACTGAAAAGTGAACATAGTTCACTACTGTATACTATATTTTTTCATCAATGACAAACATATAGTCAACTTATTTGCACAAAGGAAAATCTCCAACACATATGTATGGAGTCAAAACAACATTCACATCTTAGAATTCTGCATGTAATGGATCCACAGACAACAACAAACAACAATGAAAGATACAAGTGTGAAAGCTACAACCTTATCCAGCAATGATGAAGTAAGATTAAAGATGCCCTAGTCGTGGACTCAAAAAAGTAAGAAGAAGCAACATGTCATGACCTCATACAGAGAGAAAGCATGAAGTCGTGCCATGATACCCCAACTTATGAAACCTTACAAACATCAATGAAATCATAAATACAACAAGGTTACGCCACATTCCATGGAGCTATAAACAACAATAAAGACAAGATAACAACAATGATGCCTTAAGATGCCACAATTTCAAGATAACAACAATAATACTCACGACCTCTTATCAAAATAGCAAGCCTTCCAAGAAATACATTATATGGAGAAGGTATAATAACTTCAAACTTGAATCCAGAAGATGCAGAGAGCACAAAGATGCATTCATAAAATGGGAAATATAGAAAAGAAGAGTAATGATACCCTAGAAAGATGAGCTTGATCAAAGAAACACAAATGACAAGAATGATCACCTACCTCATTGTTTTATGCAACTAAACTTGCCATTTTTGAGCTCTAAGTTCCAGAAAATCTCAAGCAAATGGAAACATTCCCCAAAAGTGGTGGCATCTTCCAAAATGGAGTGCAGTAGAGCTCGAGTTTCTCCCCAATGCAAAAGTAGTAAAAATAGCATGAAAAGGGATAAGAGGCTGATTTGAACATGTTTTAAAACATAGGGTAAAAGTAGGGAATATTTTAAAATATTTTCATATATGCTAAGGTGGGGTAGGCTAAGGGTTTTTAATTTTGGCCTAAGTAAAGGAAATTAAAAGGAAAATGGAAACTTTTGATTATATTCAAGAAAGTCATAAAGGCGAGATTAGAGAAATATAATATACCCCTAGGTCCTAATTAGATAGTGTAAATCCTATCAATTTACTATTGGGGAGTCATGGTTTTGGGATGTATTAAATGTAAATCATGCATCTATTAATGTAAAATATTGGACAAATGATGTTTTATAAATTATTTTGACAAATATTACCTACCAAGCATGATTAGAGGGAGATTTGGTGTGATTGAGAAAGACAAGATCTTTTAAAGCATAAATTCTGAAGATATCCATTGTCATCACCTTTTATGGGAGGTTAGGCCACCTAATTCTGGACAACATATCCTATGAACCTGAATGAAAAATTTTCAGAGATTCTTACCTTCCTCAGTTCTAGATTTGGTGCAAGCAGTCATGGAATTCTAGATTCCTTGAAAATGCAGATTTTGGGGCTCTCACCTATTTATACCTCTCACTTTTTGCGATTGAGATAGTTCTTGTATCCTATCTCATTTGGAGATACATTTGTTTGTAGCTCTTTGAGAAGCATATTGTCCTTTGGCTCCTTTCTGACTGAATGCAGAACATCAATCCTTCTTTTCTTATTGATTTATGAGTTGTTTAGTGAGTATTGTGTCAAATTTATTGTGATTAGTTTATTCCTTTACTTGATATTTATACTTATCTAAAGGTTCAGGAAACACATATTGTTTCCTAAAGTCTTAATTTGTGTGTGCTTATAAGTATTTTGGGTTGTGGAACTCATTTTCCCTTCTCATTTACAATCTGCACCTTGTTATTCTTAAAATCAATACTATAAGTAGGGTAAACTTGTGAAGTCCTGAGTGATGCTTTAGTCATATTGTGAGTGTATTTGAAATTTGTGGATCTTTTAAGTTTGGTGAATCAATCACCTCATTTTCATTTCCAATTAATTCAATTTAATGCATTCTCTTCCCTTTTCCTCCAAAATTTTAGTTCAATTTTAAGGTGATTCAAGGGAAGCTAACCCTTAACCCGAAGGTATAGATTCACCATAGGCCACCCACAGCCTGAAAGTAGTCCCATGTTTCACAAGATAGCTAAGTTTCATACTTATCCTTTGGGTGCAATCCTTAGTGACAATAGTACCACAAAATCCATGCATATCTAAAGAAAGGTATCCTATCCCCCCACCTCACCAATAACCAACACCAAAACCTCATTTTCAGAGCATCCCGCTACAGTCTCATAGCGCAATACCCCATATCATTGGGGATATCATAACATACTCTCTAGGTATTTAGACTTAAACTAAGCCACCATAGTATTATAGGAAGTACACGCTGGGATTTGCAGTGCCCACATAAGTGGCATGGTCCTAGCCAAGAAAATTCTTAGAGAAGGATACTATTGGCCCATGATGGAATATGATGCTTGTGAGTTTTTAAAGAAATGCCTACCCTGTCAACAACATGCCAATCTGATTCATTCTGTGATGCAAGATCTATATACTATCACACCTCCATGGTCATTCACATGTGGCTTCAAGCTTATTGGTAAGATCACCCCTTTGTCTTTAGAAGGAAAAAAATACATCATCACTGATACCAATTACTTCACCAAATGGGTGGAAGAAATCCCACTCACCCTCACAACAGCAGTCCAAATATCCAAATTCATCCTCTTCCACATCATTTTTTGCTTCAGTTCTCCCTCCACCATCTTCACAGACCATGGAACACATTTTCAAAACAAACACATGATGGATCTGTGTAACTAATTCCATATCCACCATCTCTTTTCTAGTCCATATTTCCCACAAGGAAAGCTGAGGCAACTAATAAAACTCTCCTAAATATCCTTAAGAAAGTTGTCAATGACACTGGTCATGACTAGCACCTCCAAATCAATCCCTACCCCTTGGCATATCATACCTCTTATCATAATCCTATAGGTACCACCACCTACTCACATGTGTATGGTGCATAAGATGTCTTAGCAATCAAGGTCAAACTTCTATCATTACATGTTTCACTCAAGAACCTGATCATAGATGAAGATTATCACATGGCAAGACTCACACAACTTGACCTATTAAATGAGAAAAGACAACAAGCCTGTGATCACCTCATTGTCTGTTAGATTAATAAAGTGATTCCACTTATTAATTAAATCATATTGATTTAATTATTAAGTCACTTATTAGCTCTCTTTTACTTAAGCTAAACTTTAGGCATATAATAATTAATTCTTTTATTAATTATTATTATGCAACCTAGATTTTCCCTTTAGGGTTTCCCGTTTAGGGTTTTGGTGTCCTTTTATAAGGATTCCCTCTTTGTAAATTATTCAATTTGATAGTTATTAATTAATTAAGAATGTTTGCACAATATGTTTCCTCTTCCATTGATCTATGATTTTTTGCCTCCATAGCTTTTTTGCTTCTCTATTTCTGTGACAGGTTTGCATGCAAGTGATTCTTGAGAGTTGTGGGTTGATAGTTTTCATCAACTCCAACATTTTATCAGAGCTCCAGATCTTCATGGCCCTATTCTCTTCATGAGAGATTTGGCCTTGTTCTTTAAATCTGTGTTTTTGAGAGGTTTTTGTCTCGGATTTTAGTGGTTTTTGGGAGGGATTTTTGTTTGGAGCAGTTTGAGAAAAAACTGACATCTAGGTTGTGTCCGAAATACCCCCAAAATGCCTATTTTCATATAAGGCATGTCTTATTTGGACACAGTTGAAATCTGGGCCCTCTTTTTTGCTTGCATGACCTTGGCACATTTTTTGAGGCAAAAATTCGCCTCGGTTTCCATGCCACTGATGTCAGCAGCTAGCCCCAAGATTTTTTAATATTTTTATAAAATTAGAAAAAAAAAATCCTTTTTTTTTTGTGTTTTTTTAATAAAAAAAAGCATGTGTTTTTTTTATGTTCTTTTTCTTTAAAAAAAATCATAATGTTTTTTTATTGTTTTTTTCATTAAATATATATATATATATATATATATATATATATTTTTTTTTTTCTGCCATTTTGGTGGCAAATTTGGAGGCAGTATTTTTTTGGAGGAATCACTAGTTTAGGAGGGCTTTGCCATTTTTGGCTGAGGTTTCATGAGGTTCACTTCTGTTTTGACCTCCCGGTGGTTTTTTGCTCATATCTGGAGCAAACAAAGGCCAATTTTTGACTTCCTTATATCGCCGAAAAGCTCTTTCCAAGAAAAATGTCTTTCTGGAGGATAGATTTTCTGATTTTTCCATCTTTCATGTTTTTTCTCCTGTCAAATTTAGGGTTCTATTTTGCACTCCCAGAGCCATATCTTTCTCACCCGGACTCCTTTTTTTGACTTCTGCATGGGGTCAGAAAGATGATTCTATTCTCTTTCTTATTCTATGGGTCTCACACCCAGATTCTACTCCATGTATCTATGTATTGAATTTTTTCTTTATGGCATTCTGGTAGATATCTTAGATGTTTTAGGTCCTAGGATCGTTTCCTTCTCTGAACATTGTATACACCTTTTTCTTTAGTTTTCTTTTGTAAACACACTAAAATAAAGTGCCCGCAGTTGCATATCTAGGATCTTGTACACCTTGTGCTAGTTTATACTTGCACTCAGTTATAAGGTGCCATGGGGGGTTATGATGTTTTTCCTTTTGTGCTCATCCACCTTTGTCAAGTGAGTGTCCCTTCCATGACATTAGCCTCATGATGTGTGTCTAGAAGATCATTTCTTCTACTTTGACACCACCCTTTATCCTATGCTTGTACCTTCTTCTGCACTATTGGTGTTCTTGATTCTTCTTCTTGCAGTTGTTTTTGGCATTGTATTTTATTGTTCCTATTAGACCTCTCCATGTTCAAAATTATGGGGGGTATCTCATGTTGGTTCTAATGCTTCCTTGGTTGATGGAGTGATCTATGTATTCAGTATCTATTCCTATGTACTAGGCGGATGCAGTGGTTGGTACCTATGCATTTCAGTGAGATGGATCATTTACCATATGGACACTCTTCTTTCTTTCCTATTTTGGAGGCATTCTTCCATCTTCAATTGATCAGCTCTTTAGGCTTTTTTTAAAGTCTTCTCTACCTGATCATGTTCCATTACAGTGGAGGTTCCAGTAGTTATTTTTTGACAGTGTTTGCAGCTTCATGCTTCAGAGGTGTTCTACATGTTCTTTCTTTGTTCCTATTTTCTAGGACTTTCTCTAGTTTGGAGGCTTCTTTAGTCCTTCACTAGGATTCATCTCTTTTTGGAGTAGGGTTTTTCCCATGTGTTTTTCTCTATTTCTCCTCTTTACAGATATTTTTGTACTTGGGTACCTCATCAGGCCTTGTTGTCGGGACCCATTTTCCTTCTTTCAGTAGTTGTTTCTAGGTTTTAGCTTCTCCCTAAGTTTATCTTAAGGGGGTGTGTTAGAGTAATAAAGTGATTCCACTTATTAAATAAATCATATTGATTTAATTATTAAGTCACTTATTATCTCTCTTTTACTTAAGCTAAACTTTAGGCATATAATAATTAATTCTTTTTTTAATTATTATTATGCAACCTAGATTTTCCCTTTAGGGTTTCCCGTTTAGGGTTTTGGTATCCTTTTATAAGGATTCCCTCTTTGTAAATTATTCAATTTGATGGTTATTAATTAATTGAGAATCTTTGCACAATATGTTTCCTCTTCCATCGATCTGTGATTTTTGGCCTCCATAGATTTTTTGCTTCTCTCTTTCTATGACAGGTTTGCATGCAGGTGATTCTTGGGAGCTGTGGGAAGTTACAATAAGAAGATCCAACATTGTCTACCATAACATGCTTAAGAGAAGTTACAATAAGAAGATCCACCCATGACAATTCCAAGTGGGGGATTTCATCCTCAATGAAAATCAAAAGGTACAAGCAGACATAGAAAAGAAGGGAAAATTTGAGGTCACTTGGTTGGGCCCATATGTTGTCATAGAAAAATTTGGGTCAGGGGCATATCATTTTTCAACACTATAAGGAGAACCTATTCACCTCAAGCGGTTCTATGCCTAATCCATACAGTGTACCCCACTCATCCGAAAAATTCCCTAAAAAGTGTAAAAAGTCCTGAAAAAATCATTGTCTTGGTAAAAACCTGGTAAAATAGGTGCCTTGATGATAACAAAAAAATCACAAAAAATGAAAGAAAAATATTAAAAAAGTAAAGAGAAACAAATCATCCAATGGTGAAAACTAGGCAATTAGTTTCCTTGATTAGGTATGTGTGGCAAAAACTTGAAAAACATGTGTCACACATAGTGAATTGTATCATTATCTATCAAACTCTCATCTCAGTCCATCTCATCTCTCTATTTCCAATCCGTATTATAGAACCCATATTCCCTAGGTGTTCCACTATCCTACGCACTAGTGATAGAATCAACCCCAATCCAAATCCCTTAGCTTTTGTACATATCTTTTGTATATAACTGCCAGTTCTAGTCTCGTCAATTGTACATTTGTATCCTATCCCACCATCTTGAGCTTCCCTATTGACTAATCCCCGTGCATGTCATCCAAATCCATCTTCCTCCCTTTTTGTGGCTCACTCAATGAGCTCCTTGGTCAAGGTGACATACACAAAAAAATAAAAATCCCCATCCACCCAAGATCATATAGGCCACTTCATATGTTTAAATGCATTAGTTTATTATAAGATCATTAGGCATTAAGATCATTTTAGTATTAAGTCATCTTATTAAGTACATTCCATCATTTTAGTTATTTAATTGCATCTATCCATCTGATTGGTTCATCTCATCTTAGTCCATTAAATACATTATTCAATCATTAATTTATATTATTAGTTCAGTTTAGTGTGCATCGTTGATTCATTCTGTATATTTTTATTATCACTATACCATTTCATTTCATTAAGCTATTTGGTTGGTCCATGTATTTAATTAGTTCATTAAGCCATTTTAATGTGCATCATTAATTAATTTTTATCCCATTTCATTAAATTCACTTCATTAATAATTCCTTAAGTTGCATCATAATTTACCCTCATTACATACATACACATTGCATACACTCATGTACAAAAACATAAAAATCCATCTTCATATCATGCATTCACCATATCCTCACATCCTACAACATAATCATATAATAACATCACATCCTGCATCACAAAGCGCCAGTATGCATGATCATATCATAGCATCACATCCTACATCACGAAGTGTCAGTATGCATAATCATATAATAGCATCACATCCTACATCGCAAAGTGTTAGTATCTACATAAGAATATAAAAAGACATCATAGATACATTGCATATAGAAATCATAATCAAAATGCACAATTCCATCACATGGCATATAAGAAAGTCCATCGCGTATCATATAAAGTCAAAATCCAGAGTACATATAGGTCCATCATCATAAATACATCAAAATGCACCTAAGTGTTATAATGAATATACATCTCATATCAACTGTAAAAATGTGTGTCACCATGGCTAGGTAACTCATGGGGCCAACTATGAAGGTCCCCCATCACCCCCGTCTCGTCTACCTAAGCAGAGAGGCATCCCTAGTGATCCTTGTGATGCTCTGTTAGTGCTCTAGGACTATGATCACTCTGTATACATAGGCTAATGTTAGTCCTAGGGAACTACATCAAATAATAGGGCCATGTAGTAGGCCACCTCTCTGTCTCTCCTTTTTTGCCTCCTTGTGTGCAAAAAAGCATCAGTCATAACCTATCCTCCCCCCTGCCATGGCTACCTATTGGGCTATGTCCCTCTCCCCCTCTATGCATTGACACATTTGTTTACCTCATCTTGTTTTGATATTAGAGTATCTACTTATTTAGTAGCACTCTCAACCTTCTCAGTCAAAGTCACCATCTGTCCCGTCAAAGTATCCACCTCTCTCCTCAGAGTCACCACATCCTACGACATTGCCTCTCCCATGGTAAACTCTCCTTAGTATACTCTCATCAGAAGTGTGTCTAGTGTAGCTAGGTTTATCATCCCTCACCCTCTCAACCTCCATCAACCCTTATACCATGCCTACGTCAGTCTGCAGGATGTCTTGCTCAGTCTGTGTGGTAGCAAGATCCTGGCGTTCTGTCTCCAAAAGCACCCTAACTATCCATAGGTAAACCTTGAGTGTGGCATATGCTTCCTATCTTGTCCCTCCTTCTACTACCCCCTATGGCACCTATACCATAGGTCCCTGTACCTGTGGTAATGGTTGTCCCCATGGTTGTGGTCCCGATGAGGGTTGTATGTGTCCCTATACTACTTGTGATGGTGGTACCTATCCCTGTCCCTATCCATGTACCTAGGTCCTTAGCTTGTACATCTATCCTATCCTATACTCTCCTCGATTGTGTTGATGGGGATATCCTCTATCTCCCCTACTTCTAATGACTATGGGGAATCCCCACTATAGTGTCGTCATCTATGTCCATGTCACTTTTAGGCTTATCATGAGGATCCGCCTATGCAGGATCTGTCAATGTAAGTGGTATGTGTACGAACCACCATGTCATATAATCTTCATCCATCCTTGCATCCACTACATCTGGCCCAGCAACCCAATCCACTCATTCCAATGTCCACCAGATAGTCCTCATAGTTAGGTCATATGTATATCTCCCCCATACCCTCACCTCCCTAGTCATGTGAAGATGAAGATCATCCTCCGATACCACTCCCTGTTGTACCCAAAATTGTCTCATCACTCGAGAGGGTTTGTACCTCTCAATCTGGTGAATTTACCACCCTAATAAATAAAAATTTATCTACACATAGGAGAGGCATAAAAATTTGTCTCTTCCATCCTCTACTCCTATCTTCTAGTCAGTCGTGTCCCATGGCTTGCATTCTATGGAGGGAGTCCAACAGAAAACCTAGATCTCATCTATCATCCTCCTCTAGTATTTGGTATTCTCTACTAAAGTGTAGTGCAAATGTATTCTATATCGACAGGCATAAGGCTCTCCTTATTGGCAAACCTCTCACAAACGTAGTGGCCAAAGCACAATAATGTGCTCCCACGCCCATAACAATAAGGTGACACATGTACCCATCTTGTGCAACCCATGGTATGTACACTTATGCAAATAATGATATAGATACCCAAGCATAACATATCCCTAACAGTAAACAATCCCTAACTCTAGCATCTCTATGAGAACCCTAGCCCACCCCATCTAGAATCCTTGTCTAGAGAGGTCTGTCAACATCCTCCACCTGATCAAACTAGCAAAAAATAATGTAAACCTCATGAGCTTTCTATCCATCATTGGCTGCCACGACATCCATGTCCTATCCCAAGGTATCCTCCTCATGGGCCTCCTAAAAGTGAGCTTCATATAATGCTCACAGTCCTCCACTCTGTACTACAGTATTGGTCCCCTGATCAGAACCCTTAGGATGTGCCACACATCTAGCAAAGTGATCATCACCTCTCTAGTAGGCAAATGAAATGTGGTGGTGAGGCTATTCCACCTCTCCACTAGAGTCTTCCTAATCCCATTATGCATCCGTATCTGAGGCCATCGGGGCACATAATCTATTTCAACTTTAGAAACCAACCCCCACTCTGTCTTTGTTAGCTGGTCTCCCAGCTCCATCATCAGAGGCAAATGCCCCCTTGACTCGAGCAGTGCAAACTTCTCTTGCTACAATGCACAAAATCATGTTATCCTTCATTATCCTACCCAAAACCTCCCTAATTGGGGCATCACACCCTTAGGCCTTTTCCCTCACCCTAGTGCAACCCAATTACCCTCTCATCCCATCCCCTTGGTGTCTTTCCATTTTGGTGTAGACGTGGGTTTGGGCAGAGATGTTGATTCCTACATAGACGTCTTCGCCTTGCCCAATCCTAAGCCACATCTTCGGAGATGTTGATCCTAAACCCACTTCTATGCAGTCCCTAGTTTGGGAACCACTATCTTTGCAGACACCAGTTCAGGAACCGGTGTCTCCAGTCCAAAATTCCTTCTACCCCCATTAATACTCACCTACCTAGCCAAAATGCATTAAATAACTAAAACTTATTAACTAATAGGCTAGGGTGTTGAGACATACCACCTCTGGCCGCTCTATCGACTGTCCATGGATCATAACATGCTTACCAAGCTACCTCTTAGGCCTCTCCTTAGCCATCTTTTCACTTAGATGTCCATTTCCTTCTCCGTTAAGGTTGTAAATGATCTTCCCATTCCCCCAACCCCTACTTATAGCCCCATTCTCCTGCCTTTCTCTCCTACTACCCCTGTAGATCTCCCCAGTCATGAGCTTTGATAATTTATGTGTATATTAATGACATAAATGTCTCCCGTGCCTCCTCCTGTATCGTACAAAATTTGAAAAAATCCCCAAAAATTCACAAAATCTTTGGAAAATCCTACAATCATCCTTTAACCCAATCCAAATTCACCAGTTGCTCCATATCCCTCTCTCACCTTCACATTCCCTCCGCACAATGATGTTTTTTTTCACCCTCCAGTGTCATCCTCCCTAGTCCTACCAACTCATGCTTCATTTCATCCCACCCCATCACCACTCACCTCTTCTCCTTGTCCCGATTCCACAGAGCTTAACCCCCATCAAACTGAGATTTTCCTAGAAACAGTGATTGCAACGGTTTTTTACAAAACCAATTTTAAAATCGACCTTCCTTTTGATTCTATCCACAACTATTTCTAGTGAATACCCATTTTGACAAACAATCCAACCTTGGATTGTTAGGGTGCACCTCCCTATGTCAGATTCTCAAATCCTCCATCACACAATCCCATTCATGGAAAGTAATTTCGACTAAATGACTTCTTGTTCATGAGGCCCTTTTGTTGATTTCATATTTTTGTGTTAATCAAAACCTACTCATAACCACCTGGATCTTCTATATCTTGGCATGTCATGACTGATGTCTATTGATACATGTGTCATTTGTAGTATGATCTATTTGTTGGTGTTTTAGTGCATCTTTATCATTTACATGGTTATGATAACGCCCGGCTTCCTAGGGGCAGGGTCTAGTACACTTTCCACCAAGTCTCTAACCAGGGCTTAGGTGTACTCGATCTCCCTCTGCATATCACTGACTTTGTTCCATCATCCCTGCGTGTGAGCTACATCTATGTTCCTAAATATACCTATTCTCTCTCCACTTCTAGTCCATGCAAAGGAACCATGACATCTGTGTTTTCTAACACCTGATACATACCTCCTCTTGCAATATAAAACTAGGGTGTGCTCTCCAACATTTAACACAATTTAATCCCCAAGTCCCGTTAGTTGTATTTTGATTCATGAACGTATTTTGATTTTCGGAATGATTTCTATTTATTCTTACCAAATTTTTCTTTCTCCCCCCTTCCTGCTTGTGTCCTGTTTGAGAAAATTCTACAACTCTCTGCTTGTTGCATTCTTTTCTCGAGGGGGCACAACCTCATACTGTCTTCACTTCAGCATGAATCCTAGAAACTTAACTTCTTCTAGGGAAACTTATTTTATTTTCTTTGACGCAACGCCACTTGCAGTGCCACATCAAAGAGGGGAAAAATGTAGATGTCCAAAATATTAATTTAATTAATAACTTCTTTTCATTCATCTAACTATTTAATTTAATCAATTAAATAGTTTACCTTCTAGTATTTAAATACATTCCAAATACTATCCTAATGTATTTAGTTTAATACTTTTGTCTCAAAACCCTTTTCAATAAATTCAAGTTTTATTAAAAAAATCCCTCACACTCTTAATTCTTCTAAACTATGATTAATTTAAATCTAATTTGAATAATAATCTAAACCCTACCTAGAAACCTACTAATCCAATCTAAACTCCTACCCTACTCCTACCTATCCCACTTGCTAAACCTACTTTCCTACTTAATCACGCACTAATCTTATTTAAAAGGTGATTCCTAACCTTTTTAGTCCTAATGGAATGCTCACACATGTGTGAGAAACTCATCCCAACTTAGCCACTCAACTCTCTTAAATGAAACCTCCCTCTTGTATCCCACACATTTCCCTAAGGTTTCTCACACATTTGTGAGAAACCTTGAGCATCAAAAAGTATTAAATGCTCAAATTGATCTCTCCTCTAAGATTATGTTTCCCTTATATGGATGCTATGTGGATGCCACATGGGTGCCACCTCATCCAAGCCCTTCTATTCCCTCCAAAAATCTATAAATAGAGGCCCTTTCCTCTTGCATTTCATCTCTCAATTGTGCATTGTTATCATGCTAACATAGCTCTAGGATTTGCATTTCTATTTTCTGTTAGTAATAACTGAGAAGGTGGGGGTGAATCAGTGGTCTCAAACTTATCCTTAATTTAACCACCAATCAAATAAACCTCAGATTATTATGTCCCTACAAGATACATGCCATGAGATACTTATAATGATTAACTGTCTATCAGTTTTCCTTGTCTGTCCTTATTCTCCTTGATTACCGATAAGCATTATAACTATTTACTGAAATACAGTAAATATGCTGACTATACCGATAAATCCAGTGTTAACTATGTTAGATACAAAACAATAAAGAACTGAATCATACACACATAACACATGAATTTTTAACGTAGAAACCCTGTTAAGGGAAAAAACCACTGGGACTGGTACCCCAAATTTTTACTCTTATGAAGTGAGCCTTGTTAAGAGCCAACCCTGTTAAAGGTTACAAACACAGTATTAGGTGTGACCTTGTTAGAGGATTTTACACATATAGGTTGTCACTTACTATCGGGCATCTAATGCTGCCATCCTTGAATTAGCCTCTCTCTTAGACTATCAATAGGCATCGGGCATATCCAATTCTACTTTCATGAGTCAACCTTTTTGGCACTCCTTGGGATGTACCTCAATATATATAAGACTGTTAAGTCCTGCTCTATTAAGAGACTTGATGCTTCAATGGTTAAACTAAAACAAAATGACCTATTTCTAATGCAACTTGAATTGCAGATTTTCAGATCTATTTAAGTACATTACCTCTCTGATCAATGTATCAATTCAATTCTTTTGTGGTCCATAATTTCTGCTCTATGATGTTGTGTTCACTATTTGTCGGTGTCTACAAAATTCCTTAGCTCTACTTCAACTTGATTGATCAGGACTGTATGAAGTTCTTCTTCATCAGTTTCTCTTCAACATCCTCTTTCTATTCACTCCCCTTCCCCATGCATACGAAAATGAATTAAGCTTGTCTCTTATATAGACATGATATTAACTATTTCTTGATTCTTGATTCTTGGCGTGAAAAATAATCTAGCCAATTTTGATTTAAAGCATAACTCCTAATTTGTCTCATAGTTATCTTCATGCCAACTGTACAAATCTTCTTTAAATCAATCACTTAACTCTAGTCGAATAAAAAAAAAAATAATCAGTTAAGGATATCTTTATCTCTTGCCAGCTAGATATTTTGTCATTTTCTGAACCCTCTATTGCGTCGATCAACTCTTCAGTTAGTCATCAGTTACAACTGTCAGTTTCATCGGTGTGACTCCAGTTAGCTTCGGGATCTCTGTCCATCGGGAAACTCTATTTTTAGCTCGTCAGGCATCCTGTGGTTTGCTTCATCGGGTAACACTGTCTTTTGCTTGTCGGGTATTACTGTGACTTTTCTTCTTTGCCTTTATCGATGGTGTGCACTCCATCTGTGTTTGTAGGTCACTTAGTGAATATTTGACTTTTATGCATTTCTCAACACATAACCTTTGTTCCAATGATTCTCTGAAGTCTTTGGCATTTTATACATGACCATATAGATGATATCAAGTTGACATCAATGAAAATACAAATCATTAACTAATTTAATGTATTGCATTATCTTCAACTTAACATTATCAAACATTTAATTAGTTACATGTCATCAATCTCTCCCTTTGGCTTTGATGGAAACAAACTTAGATTATCACACTATGCTATTTCTATTACAATATGAAATTTAATTGTTGAGATTCATCAAACTACCAAACAGTTTGTTTTGATAACCAATAAAAATGTCTGACCATCAGTAAGCTTTGTTTTAGCTTAGATTTGATTCTTGCAACTCTTTGTGTTTCTTTTTTTGATGTGTTATGTCCTCTCCTTGTGTCAATATCTCTCCTTAGACTGTTCTTCACATTTGATGTCTTTCTCTCTTGTCAGCAACTCTTCCTTTGTATTAACTCCTTCATACAAACTCTCTCCCTATGGGTATGATCTCTCCCTGTTGGAGTAATCTGATAATGGATAATATTTCTTCTTTTTTTGAAGACTGTGATAATATAGATAAACTCTCTCTCTTTGACAGCAATGCCAAACAAATATCTTATAGATATCTGACATTAATGTCAAGTGATCTTTACTCTCCATCCATAATATATTCCTTGAATTTCCCTTATCCATCAGCAATACATTAATATGTTCTGGTGCTTGGTTCTGATATATATACCTGTTGTATATAGATTTAGCTTTGCAGCTCATCCTTTTTTCTTGCATCAACATGAATGATATTATGAGAATATGTAGGCTGATGTAGCCTTCAGTCTTTTTATTGACTAGTAGACAAGGGTTTGACCCCTAGTCTCTTTCTCAAGTACTCAAACGTATCCTTGGGCAGTGGCTTGGTGAAAATATTAGCTAATTGTTCTTTTGATTGCGCATACTCAAGTATCACCTATTTTTCTTGAACTTGTTCTCTTAAGTAATGATACTTGATGGCAATGTGTTTAGTTTTTGCATGCATGACTGGATTCTTGGAAATGTTTATTACACTGGTGTTATCACAATAGATAGTCATTGGTTCTAAGCTCTTCATATTCATACCTTCTAGCAACTATTTGATCCATGCAATATTTGAGCAATTTGTAGCAGCAGCAACATACTTTGCTTCTACAGTAGACTGAGAGATGCATCCTTGCTTCTTTCTAATCCATGTGACAAGTCTGTCACCCATAAAGAATGCTCCTCCAATTGTTCTCTTCCAGTCATCAAGATTCCCAGCCCAATTAGTATCGGTAAACACCTTAAGTTGAAATTTTCCTTCTCTTATATACCATAAGCCAAACTCCTCAGTATTCTTCAGATATCTTAGAATTCTTTTCACAGTAGTCATATGTGATTCCCCGGGGTTAGCAGAAAATCTAGCAACAATTCCCACTGCATGTGCAATATCTGGTCTAGGGTGTACAACATACATGAGTTTTCCAATAATTGATCTATACAAAGTCTGATTTAGCTTAGTTTTTTTGTCCTCCTTTGTCAACTTACATCCAGTAGCCATCGGTGTTCCAACTGGTTTGGAATCTTCCGTCTTGAATATTTTCAGGACCTCTTTGATGTATTTGGACTGTGTAATGAAAATACCTTCACTTTGTTGAATGATCTGTATACCAAGAAAGAAATTGATCTCTCCAAATATTGACATCTCAAACTCTTTGTTCATCTTATTAGAAAATTATTTTCATAGCATATCATTGCCTCCAAATATGATGTCATCAACAAATATTTCAGCAATCAAAGTGTTAGCATCAGTATCTTCCTTCAAATAAACATTACTGTTTTCACTAGTCCTTACAAATCCAATACTTATTAGATAGGAATGAAGTTGTTCATAACAGGCTCTTGGAGCTTGTTTCAATCCATACAAGGCTTTGTGAAGTCTACATACCATGTCCCTCTTGTCTAGATCAACAAACCCTTCTGGTTGTTCAATGTATACTTCTTCTTCAAGTATTCCATTTAGGAATGTTGACTTGACATCCATTTGGTATACCTTGAATCCTTTGAATGCAACATAAACAAGTAATATTCTTACTCCTTCTAGCCTAGCAATGGGTGCAAAGGTCTCTCCATAGTCTATACCTTCCTCTTGTGCATACCCTTTGTATACTAGCCTTGTTTTTTTCCTTGTGAATTCTCCATTCTCATTCAGCTTATTCCTAAATATCCATTTTGTACTGATGACATTCTTGTCATCTGGTCTTGGCACAAGTGACCATGTTTTTTTCTTCTCAATCTACTCAATCTCATCATTCATAGCACTTATCCATTCCTCATTATCTAGTGCAGTATTGACAGATTTTGGCTCAAACTCACAAATTAAACAATTTGAGTTTAAAGACTTACTTCTTGTTCTTGTACTAGCTTTCTTATCTCCTATGATCTAGACCTCTAGATGGTTCCTTCTTACATATCTTGCAAGTACAGGTATAGTTCTTTGTTTTTCAGTTTGATCATTATTTTGATCTTCACTCTGTTCTTCATCACCTTGCATATTATCTTGATCATTATCTTGACCATCGATATTTGTAGCCTGATGCTCGGGAGCAATGATTTGTAGCTCAAGGGCTCTACATTGTTGGTAGGGTAGAGTGTCAGGTTCCTTGTTGTAAGTAAACTTATTGTATTCCTCTAGTTCTTTAGTGCTTTCTTGTTCATTCTTCTCTGCAAATTCATCTATCTTTACATTTGCACATAGCTCATAAGGTGTCTTCTTGGTGTCTTCCTTCAGTTATACTTTGTTCAGTGTGTAAACACTAGTACTGATAGCTTCCCTCTAGAATATTTGGGTGATGCCTTTTTCTATCATCAGTGTTGTAGCACAATCAACTATTGATCTATTTCTTCTCTCAACAATCCCATTTTTTTGTGGCGTTCTTGGTGTAGATACCTATCTTTTTATACCATGCTCATTACAAAAGTTAGTGAATTCATCTGATATAAACTCACCTCCTCTATCTTTTCTCAAACATTTTAGATTCTTACCACTCTGTTTTTCTACCATGGCCTTATACCATTTAAACATCTTGAATGCTTTAGATTTATCTTTTAGAAACATAACTGTCATCAACAAAGAGAATACAATATCTATCTCCATAATAACTCTTTGTCTTCATGGGTCTGTATGTGGTAAATTTGGCCTTGTCAATCAACCATACACTTCAACATAGTCCTTATTCATCAGATACACACAAGAATGAATATGAGATTATTCATCTTGCCTATCTGTACGATTCAACCTGTTGCCTTCTATCTAGATGGGGTTTCGAAATAGCTCTCAAAATGAGAGTCTCACAACCATAGACCAATCTATAATGAAGGATTTATGCTTCCATGAATGCAATGCAATGATTAATCTAGAAATGAAAGATGCAAGATTAATCTAAATGATCCATTAAACTAGAAATGAGATTAAAACTATGCCATGATTTCAATGAGATTATTCTAGAAATTGAAATTAATCTATTGCAAAATGAGATTATGCTATATGAGATTATGAACTAAGAATGTAGCAATAATTCAGTATTCTAACAATGCATATGACTAGAAATTTAAGAAGAATTTTGAATGAGAGATGAGAGTTATTTTATAGACTAGGAGACCGTTCAGAATAGAAAGTTTCCTTTTTTTGAAATAAAACAGATAGAAAAGCCAGTTCAAATTAGAAAGCTTTCTTTAAAAGAAAACAATAAATTGTTTTCCCTTTGCTTTAACTGTTTTCTTTCTTTGATTTTAACTGTTTTATTTATGATTTTAACTATTTTATTTCTCTTTAAAGCACAGTTAATTCAAAGTTTCTATTTTCTGAACTGAAGATAAGATTTTGAAAGAATATTTAATTAATTAAATAAATATGACCTCATAAATGTGTTTTTCTCAATTATCTGAATAATTAAATTCAATTATTGAAATGAGGATATTTATTTAATAATTAAATATTATTTAATTCCTTTTTGTGTTTTAGCTAAAGAGGGTGAATTTAATTTAATTAAAGTGCTAGGACTTTATAATTAAATTAATTCAATCATAGGGTTTATTTAGCCAATAGATATTTAGGAATTAAACATAATGTATGATTAATGCAGATTTAGGATTTTCTGCATTTAACACTTAGGTCGAGTAGAGTCAGTCAAAACTCAGAATTTCCTAGTACAATAGGACTTTGATGATCTAGAAGAATGACAAATGCAACAAAATTGGTTAGGGTTGCAAGATGCAAATTTTGGGGTGTTACATTTTGCCCCTCTTTGAATTGATGTGCGAGCAGTGCATTGATTCAAAGAATAGTCTGATGCTTGAAGCATAGAAGAATATATTTGAACATTGGTGATGCAAAGTTCGATTGATGAAGATTAAAGAGCCATCTCTAGGATAGAGCTTGACTCTCTGAAGTCTAGGTTAGGTTTCTGAGACACCAGTCAAGTAGAGTTTTTGAGGGTCATCTTCAGAACGAAGCTTGATCCTCAAGGATCTAGGTTAGAATGCCCTAACACCTAACAGATTAATATTTCAAGAATCATCTCTAGAATGAAGCTTGATCCTCAGGGATCTGGGTTAGAATGCCCTGGTACCTAAATAGATTGATATCTTTCACAAGGCTATCCTTAGAATGAGGCTCAACCTTCAGGAGTCAGGGTTAGATTACCCCGATACATGTCCAAAAAGATGGTCAATAGAGGTTTTAGGACTATCTCCAGAATGAAGCTTAGTCCCCCAATATCTATTTTAGATTGCCCAGATGTTGGTTAGATTGATATCTTTCACAAGGCTATCCCTAGAATGAGGCTTAACCTTCAGGAGTCAGGGTTATATTGACCCAATACCTATCTTAAAAGATAGTCAATAGAGATGTTTAGGACTATCTCCAGAATGAAGCTTAGTCCTCCAATATATAGGTTAGATTGCTCAGACACTGGTTAGATTGATATCTTTCACAAGACTATCCCCAGAATGAGGCTCAACCTTCAGGAGTCAGGGTTAGAATGCCTTGATACCTGTCTCAAAAGATAGTCAATAGAGATTCAGCATCATCTCTAGAATGGAGCTTGATTTTCAGGAGTCAAGGTTAGAATGCCCTGATTTCCAATAGATGAGTTTTCGAGAATCATCTCCAAAACAAAGCTTGATCCTCAAGAATCTGAGTTAGAATGCTCAGATACTTAGAAGATGATGAGATGTAGGGAACAAAGATGCTCCTATTGGTTGTGGAGTATCCAGTTTTGACTGTGAGGTACAAAAAACTGAACATGCCCCAAGTGACGAGATTCCCCTATCAATGAGGAATTTTGAAAATCAGATCAGATTGATTGGAATAGATTTAATGATGTAATCATCCTGCCCCCTCGGGAGAGAAATGGAAAGATGACACATCATAATGATGATGGAGAGAAAAAACTCACAGATAGATGTTGAATCAGAGATTAAGAAGAACTCAGAATAGATTATGGAGGAATTTAGAAGATTTAGGATCAATTTCAAGCGATTTCGATTGATGAATATTTCAGAGCCATCTCCAGGACTGAGCTTGACTCTCCAAAGTCTAAGTTAGGTTGCCGAGACGCCGGTCAAATAGAGTTTTTGAGAGTCATCTTCAGAATGAAGCTTGAT
Organism: Thuja plicata; assembly: GCA_018584345.1. NCBI lineage: Eukaryota > Viridiplantae > Streptophyta > Pinopsida > Cupressales > Cupressaceae > Thuja > Thuja plicata. Next base: position 10,218,805 of record MU226606.1, read on the forward strand.
CCTCAGGGATCTGGGTTAGAATGCCCTAATACCTAATAGATTTGATATCTTTCACAAGACTGTCCCTAGAATAAGGCTCAACCTTCAGGAGTCAGGGCTAGATTTCCCCGATACCTGTCCAAAAAGATGGTCAATAGAGGTTTTAGGACTATCTCCAGAATGAATCTTAGTCCCCCAATATCTAGGTTAGATTGCCCAGATGCTGGTTAGATTGGTATCTTTCACAAGGCTATCCCCAGAATGAGGCTTAACCTTCAGGAGTCAGGGTTAGATTGCCCCGATACCTGTCTCAAAAGATAGTAAATAGAGATTTTAGGACTATCTCCAGAATGAAGCTTAGTCCCCCAATATCTAGGTTATATTTCCAAGACACTGGTTAGATTGACATCTTTCACAAGGCTATCCCCAAAACAAGGCTTAACCTTTAGGAGTCAGGGTTAGATTGTCCCAATACCTGTCTCAAAATATAGTAAATAGAGGTTTTTAGGACTATCTTCAGAATGAAGCTTAGTCCCCCAATATCTAGGTTAGATTGCCTAGACACTTGTTAGATTGGCATCTTTCACAAGGCTATCCCCAAAATGAGGCTTAACCTTCAGGAGTCAGGGTTAGATTGCCCCAATACCTATCTCAAAAGATAGTAAATAGAGGTTTTTAGGACTATCTTCAGAATGAAGCTTAGTCCCCCAATATCTAGGTTAGATTGCCCAAACACTGGTTAGATAAAGTTTTTGAGAATCATCTCCAGAACGAAGCTTGATCCTTAGGAGTCAGGGTTAGATTGCCCCAATTCCCAATAGATGGGTTTTTGAGAATCATCTCTAGAATGAAGCTTGATCCTCAAGAATCTGAGTTAGATTGCTCAGATACTTAAAAGATGATATGTAGGGAACACAGATGCCCCTATTGATTGTGGAGTATCTAGTTTTGAATATGAAGTACAAAAAATTGAACATGCCCCAAGTGATGAGATGTCCCTAGCAATGAGGAATTTTGAATATTAGATCATATTGATTGAAAAATAGATTCAATGATGTAATCATCCTGCCCCCTCAAGAGCGAAATAGAAAGATGACACGTCATAATGATGATGGAGAGTAATAAATTGCAGATAGATGTTGAATCAGAGATCAAGAAGACCTCAGAATAGATTACAGAATAATTTGGAAGATTTAGAATCAAGTTTGAGAGATGTTAAGGTCCAGTTGACCAAGTTTGACTAGGGTTGACTAGAGTTGACTTTTGAGAAAAAAAAGTTAAAGATTTGAGGAAATGTTGATTAGATATTATTCTGACAAGAAAGCAACGTCATAAATTTGATTGCACAAGCGTCTGATCGCGTCAGTCCCTAAAATTTTAAAATACAATTTTGAGCTATATAGGAGTGTCAGATTTCGATTTCTATCACGAAAAAGGATTGATCATATAGCTGAAGATAGAGAGTGAGGATAAAACACTTGTGTAGTAGTGATGAAGCCAGGATGCTGAAGAAGAACCCCTCAATGTACAAATCTAAGAGAATGCAATGAAGTGAGCATCGAATTGCTGCCACAATGCAAGTCTAGAATGAAAATGCAATCCTATACTAGATGCAATATGAAAGTGCAATTCTAGGACATGGTTGTGAGACCCATCATAAAATCATCATCATTGAGCATATATTTTGGAACAAAGAAGTCGATACAACCCTTACTGGCACCACAATGCAACCATAAGGTATGAATATGACTTTTCATTGGATAAAATGTAGGAAATGAACGTAAGCACCAGGGCACAAAAGCCAAGATGACCTGAACATTGTTTCTAGTTAATATTGCAAGAGTACACCAGTATCAAGGCATTCAAAGCCAAGAAAGCATGAGTGTGAGCATGCATAAACAAATAGAGCAATAACAAATAGAGCAATAATAGGCAAGGAGATAGTACCGACCTCACCATGGTGTGCAAATAAACAAGATTGAAGGATGTGAGGCTTTTCCACCTTAATGCGGGAGATCTTATCACATACACCCTATTTATTTGACATTGCCGGATCATCAGGACTACACCAACAAGCAGTAGACAAAGAAAATATCAATGAAATTCATGAGAACAGACAACATACAAAGAGATATTCAATCATAGCTCAGCAATTTTCAAAGTTTTTGAATATATTCATGTTTAGAGGTGTTGAAAAACACCGTTGTGCTTGTGAGTGCATTGTATTTTATTATTATTGATAGATGTTTACGTTTGAGATATCTGATGTGTGTTGAAAAATATAGATGTGTCCAAAGATAGTGTTGAAAAACACTATTTATGGTGGTGTTGAAAAATGCCAGTTTGTGTCAGTAGCGAGTTGTCCTTCAGAAATGACAAGATTACTGACTCTAGTGTAAACCAAAGATGCGATCAGATGGGGGACCCATGCCCCTAGTGAGATTTTGAGAACCATCTTCAAAATGAAGCTTGATCCTCAAGGATCTAAGTTAGATTGCTCAGATACCTAATAGATGAGATTTTTGAGAATCATCTCCAGAATGAAGCTTGATCCTCAGGAATCCAGGTTAGATTGCCCCAATACCTAATAGATTAAGATTTTGAGAATCATCTTCAGAATGAAGCTTGATCCTCAAGGATCTAAGTTAGATTGCTCAAGTATCTAATAGATTAATATTTCAAGAATCATCTCCTGAATGAAGCTTGATCCTTAGGGATCTGAGTTAGATTTCTCAGATACCTAACAATGAGGCAATCGAATTGGGGGCCCATGCCCCAAGTAGAAAACAACGATTACTGACTTGACTCATACGATGAGGACAAAATTGATTTGATTTCCCCTAGGCTTATGACTCTGGATTAGTGTCAAGTCAGGAGTGTTCATAAAGGAACCAAAGTTTTACAAAAGTGACCAAAATCTATGTACAAGCTAAAGCAAATAATGCCAAGACCGAGTATCGATAGATAGAGTGTTTGAGTATAACTCCAACTATAATGGATGTGAGAAATCTCAATAGTATAGTGATAGTAGATAGACACAGTGAGAATCACTGGTGACTAACATGAGAGAGATTCTTGAGTGAAGAGGTTGTAGTACTAGCTAGACATCAGTAGGCAGACGCAGTGAGAACCACTGGTGACTGATGTTAGGGAGATTCTCAAGGAGAGAGAACTTAGTATAAGCTAAGTGATAGCAGGCAGACGTAGTGAGAACCAATGGTGACTGTTGTGAAGTAGATCCCCAAAAGGTAATAGGACAATGCCCACTAGACTAGGAGGGTTGCCCCTAGAGTATGACCAGTTTCAATCCATGTAAGTTGGTGTCTTGACGGGAACTAAGAGATTGCAGAAAAGCAAATGCAAGTAGGAAAGCAGCAAAGAAGGAAAGCAAATGCATAAAGCCAAGGGGTGTTGCAATAGATATAGTAATGTGGAACATGAGGTTCCTGTTTACCATGTTTTCACCTTCTTGGGAAAAATTCTTTTTTTGCTACCATGAGGCCTATTTTCCAAGTTTTCATCAATGACACTATTTTTTCTTTTTTTTTTTTTTTTTTTTTTTTTTTTTTTT
>MU226606.1:10239702-10259201 GCA_018584345.1 Thuja plicata
TCACTTCAGAAGAGTGAAAACTTGGTAGCATGTTACTGGTGGTTTTTCCCATATTGGGTTTCCACGTTAAATACTTGTGTCAACTTGTGTGAATGCTTATGGTTTTTTTTACTGTTATGTTTCTACAAGCAATTTCATTAGACAGTAAACCACATGATTAAAGTTGTTGACATATGCTACTGCTGCCGAGTAGATCTGAAATACAGAAAAGTTTTATTTGCTACATCTACACCTGAGGATAACTGATTCACCCCTCCCCTCTCATTTATTCTAAAATAATTCTAACAATTTTTTTATTGCATTGCATCTCATTCTTAGTTTAAAATCACCATCTTGGGAATCTTTTGAGACTAGTTGTTCCATACTAGCTCTTCAAATCCTTCCTTCATCCATTAATATTTTATTCATAGTTGCATTCATCTTCATCAATCAAATCACTTGGGGATTAGTTTAGTTGTGTTTGAGAGATCACATCCACAATCCTTCTTTTGAGAAAATCCAGTAAGTCTTTTATAGGGTACAACTTATTGTAGCTCAGTCCGATATTTTGAGTGTTTATCTTGTTGTTTCATGCTTATTCATATTTTAGATCTTTATATGTGCTAACCCACTAATGTTTGCATGTTTGAACTTGATCCCATTAGATTGAATATTTCTTGATACACACATACATAAGAAAGAAAAATGAAATGCATCCATACATTTTCAAAGAACACAAAAATACAAGCATATATATAGAATCATCTAGAATTGCATCCATAAATAGATCATATCAAAAACCATAAAGTCCAATGTATCATGACATCAAAAGAAAGATAAATGAAAAAATATCCAAATCTATCAAATGTCCAAATCTATCAAAGAGATATCAAATGTCCACCAAAGTATATCAATGTCCATAATCAAGATACATCATCAAATGTCTGATAAAGATACACCAATATACATCAAAGGTGTAACCAATATGCATATAACTAACTAGGGGTATGCCATGTCCCTGTATCACCACCTATATCTATTGGAGGATCCTGACTCATCATAGTACCATCTATCTAAGTAGAATTTTTATGAATAATCTTGATCCTATTTGTTTTATTAAGAGGAGGGACTATCTGAGGTGGAATTTGAGAACTAGGAGTCGCTATCTGAGTAGGAGCTTACGAACTCTGGTCCTGCTGCATTTGCAAACTCTGACCCTGCTGAATATGTGATATCACAAAAACCAAACTCTGCATCACACTAGACACTTTCTCCAACTAACTATATATAGAAGAAACATTAGCGTGTAATACCTGTATATCCTAGCGAGGTGCTGCTAGAGCTACATGAGTAATAGGGGCACCAGACTGAACCACCTGTCTCACCATTCGATGACCATGTCATCCCCATGCTAGTGCAGACATAGCTCTAGGAACCACTCTTCCAAGAACACCTCCCCCTCTCACCCCCACTCTCCCTATATCTCAAACCCCATCTCCACCATCTCTACCACCATCTCACCCACTATCTTGCCCACTATATCTATCGCCACCTCTACCTCCAACCCTACCTCCACCTCTACCCCGTGCACCACCTCTGAGAGGACCAATGATAACTCCATCTCTCCCTTAAATAACCCCTCCTTCTCTCCCTCCTCTAATATAACCCCTCCTCCTTCAACGATGTTCTCTCCCATCTCCATCACCACCATCATCTGCATCATCGAGATCTCTTTCATCAATATCTGGAACTGGCTTTGTAGGATCAGTAAATATGGGAAAAGGGTATTGTGCATACTTAGGACTCACACCAACATTAATCACATCATCTTGGTAATCCCATAATAATGGATGAAGACCCACAAAATCATCATGAGAAACCCTATACTCAACCTACGGTCCCCATAGAGACCTCTCCGCCTGAACACAAACGTAGAGATCCAAACACTATGGTATACTTAAGTATGACCGAAATCTCTCAGAACTCTCATAAATTATAATCTCTCCAATACTAGTGGTGTCTGACCAATCAACCAACGAGGCATAAACATGAATAGAACCTCAGTGGCATCCTCTACCCAGGCCTCACAATCTATGTAAGGTCTCTAGAAGACCTGGTCCATATCATCTAACATGCGACACCAATAGTCTAAATTTCCTAGATGAGGGTGGACAGTCACTCCATCATATATGAAAATGTATGACTAATCATGAGTTTGAACCCTAGTAGTAGTGGGTCTCATAATTGAGAGGTGCTCCCAAGTTCAAATATGTACTAGGAATGCACTGAAAAATAGTGCAACACTATGTTTGTAAACTAAATGATGCAGGTCATGGTATTACTGGTCCAAGACACATTAAACCAAGGAAAATCTATGGGGATGTGCAATCATGTCATCTAGAATGCTGCTGAATCCTACTGTGAATCCATGCCCACATTGATCTGGTAGTATAAACCATCTAATGAAACCAAATAGCATGGCCGGAAGAGGATCATAAGCTAACATCTGTATCCATGAAATACTATAATAATCAATCATAGGATCTCTAAATACTCGACGATGCACCTCTCCATCATAGACCTGATTATAGTAGATAATCTCACCCATTGTCGGGATGCGTAAGATTTGATATAAATCCTCAAGGGTGATAGTCATCTCACCCATCGACAAATGGAAGGTATTTTGGTCCAAGTGCCATCGCTTAGACACAACAGTCAATAAACCATGGTTCAATCAGAACCGGGGCATCTCAAACAGGAACCATAAACCACATCAACCAATAACTTGTTTGTCATGAGCTGATAAATCCTCAACCATGTCAAATGGCCAAGGATAAAGGCCTCCAATCTCCAATTTCTGAAAGGAAACTTGTTTGGAAATCAAAGTGCAAATTAATCAGTAAACATTATCAATTTGATCATCTAATGTCAATCAAATCAGTAATCCTATTATCTACTTGCTCATCTTGAGCATATCAACTTTCCTAACTCTAGACCTTGAGAAAGCAAAATCAATCTACCCTATCGACCTATCAAGATTGACATATAAGTGAAATCAATAAAGTGATCTAAACTGACATAAAAAACACATGATTTTATAACATCATCAAGAAGAATCATTAATCTATCATTGCAATCAGATGACGAGTTCATAATTATGAAAATTAGGCTTCAAAACTACAAAAAGTGCACAAAAGGGCTTAAGCGCTACATTAACCTATTGTACATGTTGAAAAGTACTACGTGCTACAATTTTTTTATTATACGTGCTATTACACATAGATACGCGCTATAAATTCATGCGTAAGCGCTACAAAATTGTTAATTTTGTAAATGTATATTATACGTGCTATTTTGACCTATCCTATGCGCTACAACCAAATTAGGGCACACGATAATACACACTATTTTGAAGTGGGCAATACATTGAAACACACCGTGGACGCACTAAAAAAATTCTTATATGCGCTAAAACTCCTAAACAATTTAAAAAACCATTTGAAGATGTGCCTAAAATAAAATAAAAACTAGCTACAAAATTAAAAATCGACATAACCATAGGGATATCAATACCTATTGGAGGTCCATAGTCGGTTAGGCACTGAAATCGATGACCTTGCTTGAAGCTATGCTCCCGAATCGACACAACCATGAATTTATCCTAAAAGGTTATTTATGATTCCTTTAAATAATGCAAACTAAAGAGGATTTGTAATTAATATGAAATGTTGGTTTTTAACTATTTTCCTCTATGAGAGGTTGTGTCACATGGTCTTGTTTATTATTCATTTATATATCATGTGAATCTTATTAGTGTGTTGAAGGAGGTGCTCTAAAGAAATGTTGATCTTGAATAACAAATGCAAGCCACCATTCAAGTGTAGTTGACCAACCTTGCCAAAGACTAGGATTGAGTCCAAACAATGAAAACTTTGAATAATGATACAAAGGTTTTCTTCATATTAAGGGAGAGACTATAATGAAGGTCAAATCAACATTTCAAATTTTTTTTTGCTAAAGATACAAACAAATGGTAAATGTGCTAAGCAAGAAGCATAATGTAAATCCTACTTGGACCAACATTTTAAAATTAAGATGTAATTTATATGTCATGTTTAATAAACCCAAAATCTAATTGGTTAAGAATATTATGTTTGACACATATGACATCATTCTAATGTGTTATCCTTTGTCTTTATTAGTCTTTGTCTTAGGAAGCACCTCGTGTGATTGATCATTTTTAATTAGTTATTATTGCTACTTTCTACTTAATCATAAAAATATTATTTTATATATTTTATTTTCTTATTGTTGACAAAATATAGCATATAACTTTTATAAAAATTATCAAAATATCGTTTATCTTAGAAACTATTAGATGAAAAATTAAATTCTTATGACAACTTATACATAAATTAATTTAATAAAATCTTTTTTATAATACAATTAAAAATATAATATCTTTTATATAATATAACACAATATCATATATATAATACAAATATCTCAAACTTTGTTATTTATACCTTGGTAATGGGAAGTCACGTCAATAGTAAATATTATTCTAACTACTATTATATCTTTTTTGTTATGATTGATAGGTGGTGCATTTATTATTACCTCACCTTTTATTTCTCTAAATTGATAAACAATTTATTTCATGTTAATATATTAATTAATTATATATGTTGTTTATATTGTACTAACCGGTTTAGATATATCTATATAAACAAAAATATAGTAGCATTATATTTTTTTATCTACTTAAGATTTATTTTCTTTTATTTTAGAACTAGTTTATTTATTATGTGCATGCATAGACGTATACCTTAGTTAAGATTTTATTTTTATTATATATTTTATTTTTATTTGAAGAGTTATTTCACTTTTGTATGTAATTTATAAATTTTTTATTAACAATAAATATGGGTTTTGGAAGGGGTCCAATACCCTTTTAAGATCAACACCATAAGATAATGAAACAATGACAAAACATTGACAACAAAACAATTTGTAGTAAAGAAGGTGACAACCAAGATAACAAGAATGACAATATATATGACTAGAATAACAATGAGACAAGATATCTCTAATCTATGTCCTTCATGAGAGGGAGCTTGGTGAAAAATGCAAACAATTTGAGTGTTTAAGGATTAAGCTTGCTAAGAAAGTTGTAGATGTAACTTTTTAAAAAAGCTATAGAGACTCTCAATTGATCCCCCAAATCCTGATTCACTCTTTCATTCTGATGATGGATCATGGAGTATAATCTCAAACGTTGATGGTTAAAAATTGTCATACAATCATTGCCAGAAGCATCTCAACAATGAGACAATAATCACATAATAGAGAAATATTACAACATCTTCAAGGTCAAAGTAACATCCCATTCTGTTTTTTCATAAATTCAAGATATTTTTAACTATCTTTTAGATCTTCCTTTTTTTGGTTTTCGAACTACGTATCCTTGCATTAGAGTCAACCTATCTAATCAAGGCCCATGACTTAGACATTCTTGGAGCATCCTTATGCTAGTGATACTATTCTAATGGTTGTTAACTAATACCAACCACCCTTTTCAAATTGAACAAAATTTCATGCTACTCAACCTTCTTTTTGAACCAATAAATCTTATAGAAACCTCATCTCAACTTTTCATCTTATATAAAAAAAATTATTTATTATAGAAAATATAATAAACACTATATATTTATATATATTTGAAAATCTCGTTTGTAAACTATTTACACTTCAAAATTCCAATCTATTGTACTAATAAATAAATAATTACTTCTCTACTATAATTTTTTGATATTTTTGGGGGCTTCAAAGATGAGTACGTGCAATGGAAAAAGTGCGGCAACATGATATGAAAAAGACACATCATTTGCAATATGCGTCAATCATCATTCTTCCCGCGTTCTCATTAAAACGAGGTAAAAAATAAATTGAAATAAATTCTCTGGGCACTCGAAAGCTTAAAAATTGTGCCTCTCTCATGTCATCAATAAGGCAGCTTTTTAGTGTTGGGTTTCTTTGTGAAGTTAATGAAGCCACGTAAAATGGTACTCACCCAAAAAGCTAATCATCCTTAGCTTTTACTAGGTGGTCCTTCCTCGTTACCTCAGGCTTCGTACCCTTGTAGGACCAATATAATTAGTGTTTATTAAAATCTTTAGACTTTGCCTCTCTCTCACCCCCCCCCCCCCCCCCCCCCCCCCCTCTCTCTTCCTCCCCTCTTTTTTAGCATCTTTAATTTTAGTAATAGTTTATGTTGAATTTTCTAGTCTAGAGTCATGGATTGAGGGATTTTTATTGTGTCAAAATTATTATAGGTTTTAGCTTATTTTTTACGCTACATCTTAAGAAAATTTGAATCTTAATGATGACAAAATCAAAGAACATATTGTTATTTTTATTGATTGTGTTCAACCAATTAAACCTTGCGCCCTTATTAATGTAATAAAATAGCCTATAACAATATGTTAATAATGTTTATCTCATATTAATATTTGAGATCACGATCAAGAAACTAGATCAAAAGGGAGATTAGATCTTGAACTAAGCATAGCACCAAAGAACATAAGCAAACATATGTTCATTAGGACATTGATTTCAATGGTGGTAGAGTGACTTTTAATTTTTTCGAAGTAAGGTCTAAATTACATATTCTAAGTGATTATTTCCTTAAATTAGCCTATTTAGAATTTATAATCATTTCTAGATTAAATTTATATGCATACTATTTGTAATAGTGAAATTTATATTTTTCATGTGAATTTCTATTTAGCTTTTGGTCTATTTCGAGATAACGTCTTAATCTAGTCAAATAACAATACAGTGGCATATTCTTTTGCTAGTCTTGGCTCCTTTTCTTGATCTAGATCATCCTTACATAGATTCCTTCCTATATATCGAATATTATTCGTACCATATATGCACTTATTCTTATATATTCACATCATTATGAGCCTTGATTTTCATACATTCATTCATAATCCCTAGATTCCACATTTCTTGTCTTCATTCATTTTTGTAGCACATAAGAACAATCTTGCATGGCAAAAATCTAACCTAAAACTTAAAATATTGAGTCCTCCCATTTCCTAGTATTTGTTAGTCTGGTTGACTTAGTACATACATTCAATGTTTCATTAAACCTTGGTATTTAAAGACATTCATTTGAGCATCAAATTATTTCTTAAATCATTCAAATTCCTAACACATTAAGCATGTTTTTAAACAACATATAGAAAGACTACAAAGAGGAACAATACTTTGCACCAAACCATCAAGTTTACATACTTTCGTATTGTTTGTCAATCCTCTCTATATAGTTAAATTATAATGAGAAACTTACACTTATTTACCAAATTGATTTTAAACCAATGGGTTCATGAAACTTATGCATTACACCAATTTCTCCTATTCTTGATTTTACCATGATTCTACTTGAGATCCTTAACATCACACCCAAAATCCTTTGTTCAATTCAAAGTATTTTAATCCTTTACTTGAAAAGATCCCATAAACTGAACATACACCATAAAAATATCACAGACCTGAAACACATGAAAGTTGTTCATTACATTTTAAAAGGCTTCAAGTACAATATTGTGGAGACAATTGTAACATAAACTAATCAAGTTTTTTTTTTGTATTTTGATTCAAAGCTTGTTATATAGACATGCAAGAAATTAAACTATATCTTTCTACTATAGACACCTAGCTATCAACACTTTATAGTAAAATTTTCTCTCTCCAAAAAAATTCAAAAGGTAATTCTCTTTTATAAGAACAAGGGAGAAAACAAGCTTGAAGCCAATTGTACACTTGCTATCTTTTTATTTGACAATTTATTACAAAACATGTTTGTATACACCTAAGATTGTCAAGAAATGCTATTAATTAAATACTAGCTATTTAATTAATTAGATCCTGAATTCCTCTACTATAAAATTAAGTTCTTTAATTTAAGTATATAGTTCATATTATATTTAAAATTCTTCCTACCATAAATTAGTTCACACATTTTTCATCTCATCCCTCTTTTCCACCTCACATGCCACGTCACCATCCACCTTGACATGTGACAAGAATATAAATTTTTGGACAATTATAAATGGGCAATTATCTTCAAATGTGTAGATATTCCCTCCTCCAACAAATCTATCCACTTGGCAACCACCTTGGACACTTCGCGTATGGAATCTCTCCTCATCGTCAACCAAGTTTTGACACTTGTCCATCTAGCCACATCTCCTCTTTCTCCAAATCTCCTTTCAACCTCCTTGGACACATGCCCTCAAATTAGTCCATGTGCTTGACATTTGGCCTCATTCGGATGAGGTAAGAATCATTTATCCTTATTTGTGCCTCCAGGATGAATCCTGACTGTTGGTTTGTGCCACCTAGGACTTTTCCTTGGAAATCTTATAAATACACCTCATTTAGGGGAAGAAGGATCCCAATTTTATGTAGTATAGAATTCATGCTAGTTTTTATATCTTACATTGTGCATCCATATTAGTGTTAATTTAGCTTCAAGTTGCATCTTAGTTGACTCATTTCATAGTAATTTTATCATGGCTTAGTATAATTAGCAACATCTCATCTCCATAGCTTATTCATAATCTTTAATCTTGCATATTTCATCTTAGATCCATTATCATAGCTTTCATAAGTAACTTGTACCTTGCATTGATATATTACATGTGGAAAATCTCATTCATTAAGTTGTCATCTAAATGATCTTGTGCTATGAGAGCAATTTAAAAAGATCAAATAGGTCCTTAATGATAGAGGACCATGAGACGATTTTAGTGACTAGTTAGGAGGTTTACGATATTTTTATTTGATTTAGATTAGTTTCTAATGCAAGGTTTCACAGGTGTGTTCAATTTATTTGATTAATTTGATTCACGTACACACATTTTTGGCGTCCATCGTGGGGCCCACATCTGCATTAATAAAAAATGTAGAAAGACGTATAAACCTCCCGCAATGGTGCATTAACTATACAAAATGACACATAATTTTTATTTTAGCGCATTCAGTTATTTTTCCAGTGCATTGAAATTTAATTTTAGTGCATAGAAATTGTTGTGTGACTCATAGCCTACATAGATTATTGCATAGGCATTATAGATTAGCACATGCATTTTATTTTGACGCATGTAATTTATTTCGCAGAAAACTAGTTTTTATGATTCTAATCTATGTCATTTGGATTTCCAGGAATTTGGAGAGAAAAGTAGATGCTAGAACAGATCAAGTTGAAGAAAATCATCAAAAAAACCCCAAATATCAATCTAGGAAGGCTTTGAAAAGGAGAATTAATAAATATGTGTTCTTAGAGTGGGTAGAAAAAAATCATTGATTGACAAAGAACAAGAATCTTTTGACATATATGAACAAATCCTTCAAGGATATCAAATCAAATATAATTTATCAATAGATTTAAGTGCTTATTATTAGATGGATTTTTAGGTTAGAATTTTGGGCTACTAATCTATTTTGCTTCAACTTGTGGCTTTGTGATGAATTCGATTATTTCATATCGAATTATTGACAAGTGTTTTTCTAGGAATACTTAAGATTGCATGGAAGAATGATAGATTTAACTTCTGTTTTGGCATATTTAACTTATGTTTTGATGCACTCACGCTCTATTTTATTGAATTCACATTATGTTTTGACGCATTTACATTATGTTTTTGTGCATTAAACTTTCAGTTCAACGCATAGTGAATTCAATGTAGCGTATTAAACTTGTTTGTTATATACGTAACTTTATTTAACACATATATGCTCTTCATTAGTGCATTGGATTAGAAAAAATAGAATATGCATCTCTTAGTTTTGCAGGTACTTATACATAGGTCAAAGACCAAATCTAAAATTACTAATGGTTGTCTGCAGGATCTACCTAGAGATTTGTGCAATTTTATTGTCTTTTCTTTTTGCATAAAATAGGCACATATCTTTAATTAAATGGAAAATGAATGTGTTCAAGTGATGTGTTTGGATACTAGGTGATTATGTTCTCCCCTTAATTGAGCGATAAAAAAAATAGACATATCATATTTACTTTCAACAGTGCAATTACCTATAGAGGGCCGACCTCGCAAGAAACCTATAAGGTCAGGTGAGAGGGAACGACCCAAAGTGGGTAATAGCTAAAGCTAATAAATCTACCACACTATTAAATAGATCCAATCATAACAAAATTTGTGATTGATGAAATTTTCTAGGAGTAGTTCTCCTCTAGGATCATTTTAGGTGTGCAAAAAATTGATTTATCAAGGGTGGGAGACCTCTGTAATGAAGCTTATACCCTGACGTTTTAAACTAATGCCTTGATTAAATACTTTTGTGGTAGTGACCAAAAACCCTCTATTTGCTGCTGCAAGAGGTAGTTACTCTCTTAAGTCATCCCACATTTCTCGTGATTCATAATAGAGATAGCGATCCTTGGGAAGTGATGACCCAAATAATTTGAATATTGGAATCCCTATAGAAGTGAGTGTTGTGGAGGGTTTCCAATGGTGTCAAGCTTCAAGGCTATCCACTTTGAATAAGCGTGGTTATGATTTATTCACAGTAGGATCCAATGAATATTGTCCTTACCAACCATAGCAGTTTTGATTGTCTTTGCACATAACACATGATCTATCTACTATGTTTTCTTGTCACAACATACATGAAAGACATCCTATCATTGAATGTAAAAATTAGCCTCAAAAAAATAAAAAATGGTTAAAACTCTTGGGAAAACAAGTCTGTCACATTTTAATAGCTTAGAACAATGCATTAAACCTATGTTTTGTCACATTTAATCTCTATTTTGCCACATAAAATTCTATTTTGATGGATACATCCCCTATTTTGTCATATCTATCATTCAAATTATCACATAAAATAGTTCTTGTAACATATCTTGTTGTTAGAATAGCACATAAATCTCCTATTCCAACACATTAAAGTGCCAGACTAGCGCATAAAGATATGAAAATATTGCATGCATAGCTTAAGTTAGCACATTGATAACATGTTCTAGCGAATAAGAAACAGTGCATCTTAGATAGTGGCTATTCCCTAAATCCTGACAAAAGTTTTGAAAATTGATCCAGATACCCATTTTCAAGTTCTCCTCATTACAATTGTCACGGAGCTTCCTTGTTATCAGATAGACCTTATAATCAGTAAGTGAAACATTTTGATCATTACACCTTCAACAAAAATAAATCTTTAATCTATTACCTTTTTATCATTGGTTCCAACAAGGTTTCATATTAGGTTATATCATTCCTTATTCGAACCTGGACTTGGGATTGTGATTAAAACAAATCCATATCAAGAGGAAACATCCATCTTTTAATATTTGGATTTGTTTAATTGTCCAAATACTAACACTTTATCCATTGACACAATCTATATATCATTTGCATACCAATTTATAATAAGGTATCAAAAATTAAAACCTCAAACCAACATTAATTTGAGTATTCACCAAAATTCCTTTCACGCCTATTTGGACTAGATCCTTATGACTAAAAGAGAAACTAAGTCAAAATGAGAAGGAAAATCAACACCAAAAAGAGAACAAAAATTTCACAACAAGGAAAGGAAACCCCAAAAACACAAGAGAAAGAAACCATGGATGATATTGCAAATCTTTGGGCTAAGTTTCAGGCACAAGATGATAGTGACAGAGAAATCACCGATGAATAAGCTAGGGAAGCACAACAAGACTCAATATTCCATAAAATCATGGAAAAAGTCATCTAATCAGAAAAGGATAAATATTCCTAATGCTATCTCAATTGGCAATCAAGCTTCCCCATGATTTTATGTAACACAACTAAAAGCCAAAGAAGATGAAAAAACTCTCTTGCAACACTTACCAAAAAATTTAAATATTACAATTACAAATAAAAGATATGCAAAAGGGGACACCCACTAATAAATATTCATTAGCTGACATCTGTCCCTTTCCATTTGACAAGAGCTTAAACATGGTACCATTTCCACCCAATGTGGATATCCCAAAATATGATAAGTACATGGGCACAACTGATCCACAAGATCATATCAGATATTTTGTCTCCTTAAGAATGAAATTCATACATGAGGAGATTTACTTGATGAGACTCTTTCCTATGGACTTGGGTGTACAAGCTATGGATTGGCTCTCTAAACTCCCACCTAGTATCAAATCCTTTGAAGGACCGGTCCACAAGTTTGTTACTCAATATTCTTACAACATAGAACATGAGATTACCATGATTGATCTTTGCAATAATAAACAAAATAATGATGATCCCTTTCTTACTTTTTTGCGAAGATGGACACAATAACTTGCTAAATACCCATGTAGCGTACCTGAGAAAGAAAAGATGGATATTTTTACAAACAACTTAACTAGTGAGATGTGTTTCAGACTTCAACTATAATGTCCTTCATCTTTTGGGAAAATGATTAAAAATGAGATTAATATCAGAGATGCCTTAGTAAGAAAAGGTGAATTAAAAATCTATAAAGATAAAAGAGGCTCATCTATCAACACTAAGACAAATACAAAAACAAAACAAAACAATGATAATCCAAATTTTCGGGCAAGGAATAAGCATGTTGTAAATGATGGAGTTGTAGATAATAACAATGTGAAACCAAAACAATGAGCCTTAAATTTATCCAACACTCAATATAATATTAATGCTCAACCAAAAAACAACACTCAATCAAGAAAAAAATTTAAAATAAATCAAGCCAATAATAAACCAAGAACATCATCATATCCACCTAGATATAAATTTACACATTTGGGAGAGCATCTTGACCTGGAATTGAAAACACTTTTGGCAAAAAAATTAATCACACTACCTCAAACAAGATACTTTGAACCAAGAATCAAGCCATAATGGTGAAATGATGCACATTATTGTGAATTTCATAGGAGTAAAGGTCACAAAACTAATGATTGCATGAGACTGAAACATGATGTCCAAGACTTGATTGATAATGACAGAATAACCGTTGAAGGACACAAGACCAAATAAGACAAAAATAAATAAAAAATCCTTTTATGAGTCATAAGAAAGGATAATAATCAAAAGGTAACCAAGGAAACAAAGTTAATTATGATCACACATACGACAATACCATTAATAACCTTTCTGGTTATGATAAAAGAGTTAAAATGATTGTAATAAAATATAAATAATAATATGAATCCACTAATTTAGTCATGATAAATCAAGCTAGAATCAATTTTTGAGGGATGAATTCTAAAGAACCATCCACTTCTCATCAATACAATATTATGGATCAATTGCACAAAACCCCCGCTTAAATATACGTCGTAGAGCTGTTAAAAATTGCACCAATGCATAAAGACATCCCGAAACAAGCTCTAGTGGAAATAAATGTACCAAAAAATTTGGGTGTTGATCAGTTCCAAGACATGGTGGGACATTTAACTTCCCCCTATTACCTATAATTTTAAGAAGACAATATGTCTTTAAACCATCCAACACAATCTTCCATTTCATATCGAAGTCCTAATTCATAAACACCGAGTGAGACAAGTACTAATAAATGGAGGGGTGGGCTTAAATATTTGTATCTTAAATGTAGTCTGTGCTATAGGGTATTCCAAGGATGTAATAGACCTTAAAATAAAGATCACCATAAAAGTGTATGATGATGAAGAGATCTTCCAGAGGACTAGTAGTATTGCCAATCAGAGTTAGACCAGTTGAAAAGACTATTGTGTGTCAAGTCCTAGACTTGAATATGTCTTATAACATACTCTTAGGTAGACCATAGATACACAAAATTCAAGTGGTGACATCTACCTATAATCAATGTTTGTAGTTCCCTTTTGAAGGACATGAAATCAACATTCAAGGGGATTCCAATCCTTTTAAGTATTGCAACACAATGAAACCAGTGACAGATGCAATGCAACATAATAGACAAGAAGATAGTTCTAGCTCTTCTAGTGCAAAAAAAATTTGAGAAACTACTATTAAATCTTCAAATAAGGGAAATAAAAAAGTAGAATTTACACCTAGTTCCTCAAGCATAGAAAGTACCTCAGCTACTATATTGACAAGTTTGATGAACAAAATTTAATTGAAGGATAAAGGAATGGGTGAATACTCATTATCATTTTTAGATTTACCTATTTCACCTAGATCACATGGAATGTCATCAACCTCTACACATCATAATTCCAAACCACACACGATGTTTGATGGTAAATTTATCAATGGTCGAATAGTATGAGAAGAAAATGAGGACATAGATGTATTACAATGTCTATACAAGGAGGAGGAAGAAAGCCCACTGGAAGTATGAGCTATTAGATTACCTACTAAAAAATATGGAAAAGGTTTTTGTATTATGTAGAGAATGGGATATGATGAGACTTGTCCTATTGTCAAATGAAAGAAGGGCATTGTGGAAGAAATATAACCCACTTTCAGAAGCATCAAAGAGAAGATAGGGTTAATATGTTATTCCTAAGATCATATTACTGAGAGGGAGGGGTGAATCAGTAATCTACCAAATAATCCAACTTTTTAACCTCTTAAACTTAAACCAAAATTCACAAGATTAACCTTAACTATTAAAAATAAAAATCATAAACATGCAACTACATCCAAACATTTGACACACATATTGATATCGTGGAAACCCAAATCAAGAGAAAACCACAGTGGGAATTAGTACCCACTAAATGGTGCACTCTTATGAAGTATGCCCTATGAGGAGCTTAACCATGTTAGGAGTTTACAAAAACACTGTTAGGTGCTACCCGGTTAAGGGATTTGCCTTAGGATTTTTAGGACATTTACCTTGTTAAGAGTAGCCTTGTTAGAGGACTTTGAAAACTTGACAAAGTGTCACCTTAATAGAGGATTTTCAACAAAGATATGTTAATATCTACCAGGTTAAGGGATTTAACCTATCGAAACTATTAGGAAACAAGAAAAAGAATGATCTATAGAAAAACACTACCTCTCCTTGATAAGATCCACTAAAGCACAACATCTCTTCTCAATACACTTAACACTATCATAGTTTCCCAACACACGAGCAACACACAAAAAATTTCAACTTCATCCATTATATATTAAACTCTTAAGTCCACCACCTTAATCAAGCCCTAAATTTGAAATAGATTTGAATTTAAAATATCTCGCAAAGATCCAATGTGCCATACACAAAATTCAATGTAGAAAACCTATTTCCAAGACCGCATTCGCCAATACAATGATTTACATAGAATTTTGTGTTAAGGGGTCAAACACATTTTGACCAAACACATGCTTCCTCTAGAATCTTCTACACGTTAGCCTAGAACAATGTGATGCAAGATCATCACCTCCAATCATGAAGACACATCACCAGATCATGACTAAGTCAAAAAATTCCATCAAAACCTCAACATCAATCACCGAACAAATATTTATCAACTGTGGCTCAAGAACACAAACAGTTTAACCTGTTAACAACTTTGTCTCTTCTCACCGATCACCTATCCTGTACATCGGTCTCTCAAATTTTTGAGGTCATAATTGTAGCATTTGAACATTTTTTTTCATCATATCATGTGACCATTCCACAAGACACAACAAATATTTGAAAAGACATTCAAATCATCTATCACTTGTCATTAATTGTTCTAGTAGTTGCACTTTTATACTTCAACCGATCACAACTTTCACATAAGATCACTTCAGTAGTAGATATAATGCATTAGACATCCAAAGACACACCTATGTCTCCCATATAGATAGAAACCACTTAAATTCACTGAAACCCTTTATGCATCACAACTATGCTTGGCAACATGCTAAGAACAAAAGGTCAATAGTTGACATCAATGACAACATAATAACTGATCATCCTATAATCAAATCTGCATCATGACATCTCCAAAACTCACTTACCATCACTGCATCATATATGCCAACAATATCCCCCTTTGGAATTGATGGAAACACTCTCTTCCTCTCTCCAAAGTGATGCTTTATGCACAAACCTGCTCAACATCAACAACACTAGGAAAAATGATGTGTCCACTTTTGTTTCTCACTTTTTTTGCAATTACTCCCCCTTTCACTGAACTTATCTCATCTTTACTTCCCTTTTTAAACTCTGAACATTCTCTCCCTTTGTTTCACTATAGTATTTCTCTCTTTATAAAACACACATTCTCTCGCTTAGACAACAATGCCAAAGGTGCCAAACACACCTGATATCTTCTCTGTTGTACCTAACTAACCAAAACACATGACTACATAGACTAATCTCCCTTGGGAGTATCCCCACAATATCAATCCAAACATAAATATATGCAATGGATATGCTTGGATTGATGAAACTTCATCTTCTTTTAATTCAAGTCAGATTGGGGATTGATCCCCAACCTACCTCTAAGATACTTGATAGATGTTCCCAAGTGTGCTTGCACAAGCCTACTAGGACCTCCACTATTCCTAGCCTTCTCAAGACCCTATGTTTCCTCTTAGGGCCTATTTAGTCCTTACTTCACTAGTCTAGGGCTAATCCAATACCACTCTTAGATTAGGTAACTATTGTGCTTCACAAGGAGACAACTATCACTAGTTTGTACTACACTCTTTCACTCCTTGGATGGTTCCAAGTACATTTTCCACTTCTCAACTCCACAAGTGTCTGTAAGGATATTTCTCATGCTCAACATATTCCTAGGCTCCATATGATCCCATTGGTGACTGGGTAACATAGCTTTCCCTAATGATCTCCCAATTCATCTTCAATCTTGGCTTTTAGGCCTAATGCTTCTGCTATCCCTATCTGACAAGTTTTTCCCAATTCTTGCAAAATAATCCCAAACAACCCCCCCCCCAAAAGTGGGGATTCTGATACCCTTTTCAAAACCTCAAAGGATTTTTTAGGTCTTAGGGTCATAGGGTGTGCGTACAATAGATTCCCAGAATTAAGGACAACTAGGGCTAATTGGGCTAAATAAGGATAGCCAGATGATTTATGCTTGGACATGTACCTAGATGGATTGGTAGAGCCTTATCCTTCCTAGGAGGGGTTTGCATGACCTCTAAGTTGAAAAAAAATTTCTTGGTTTCTTTCTCCCAATGGTATCCCTGCAATCAAACACCATTAATCACTAGTAATCTCCTAGCTGGGTACTCCAATCTCGCCTAGGGCTTGCCATGATAATTAGATAAAAAACTTTGTTGAACCTATCCTTCTATATATACACTATATAGAGGCTCCCCTTCCATATTCCTCCATTCCATGATGAAATTCATGATGGAGATTTATGGGGGAGTCGTTTTCCTCAAAACTGCCTGAACAACACCAACAGACTGTACACTAACAAAATATTTTTCAAACCTATGCAAATGAACACCTAGAAACTTCACACCAAATAAAAATGTACTGAAATTGACCTAAATACAATAATAAAACATAAAACTTATTTAATAAATCCATTAACTAGTTCATGAAAGCAAAAACATTCACAATATACAGAACAAAGAGTTGCAGAGAAAAATCAGACAAATTCAATTCTTCTTCATACCACCTAACCTTGGGAAATGGGCCTCCTCGTGGTTTAATATTACTTTTCCATCTTTTTAGGCCAGTTACAATAACTAACTTGTCCACTCATTGAATGGAATCAAACTTGACAATGTTTTCGAGCAACATTGCAAAGTTGCAAAATGTTGTCGTGCAACATTTTAGCAACTTTTACATCTTTGCCTAAATCTTAGTTTAATGACCTCTAATCATTATGAAATGATGTAAAAACATCATAAAGGCCTTCTTAGGAACAAATCTAAGACATGTTAAGCCTTCTAGGATTCCTAACCCCAAATTCCCCTTTTAAGCTAAATTTGCACTAAACACACTCAAAACATTAAACATCTAGTTTGGATTGATCCTAGTCAAATCCAACTGGGTAAAAACATGCAAGACCTTCTAAGGTCAAAAAGAAGAAAAAATGAATTGGCTAGGGTCAGTACAAGCCATAAAAAACATAGGGATAGGATTTAGCATAGGTTCTCCTGCACCATCCTCCCCAAATGGAAAGATTTCAATCCATCCTTGGATTGAGGAAGTTGGAATCAATGTCCAACTTATTAAACTCTCTCCCTGATCGATGTAGCCTCTGCATTAGCTTGTCCATGCCACTTCACCATATGTTCTTTGTAATATTTCTTTCTAGTCTGTTTGCAGACTCTTGAATCTAGTATTTGCTCTGCTTTCTTGGATGTTGTAGAGGGTAAGTTCAGTCTCTCCAATTCTTGTATGACCTCAGTTAAACTCTGATCTGAATCTGGCATAGGTCCTTTGTATGAGACCAAATATGCCACATTGAACATAGGAGATAAACCAACATCCTCTGGAAGTTCCACCTCATATGCATTGGTGTCATATTTGGCCAGGATGGTACATGGGCCAATCCTTCTCATATGTAGCTTATTAGGCACTCCTTTCTACAATCTTGCCTTGTTCAAATAGACCATTACAAGATCCCCTACTTGGAATTGGACATCCCTTTTCCTTTCATCCAATTTGTGCTTTATCTTCTCAGTATTCTCAGTCAAAGTCTTCCTTGTTGTTTCATGCACTTCCTTCATAGATTGTGCAAAATCTTCTAGATAGCCACTTCCTTTGGCCCCATCTTTCAACTCCCTATGTTAAAATATCCCTTTAGGGTGTAATCCATAAACAATTTCAAAGGGGCTTCTTCCTATGGTTCTGTATATAGTGTCATTATATGCATACTCTTCTTGTCCAATGAGTTGGTCCCAAGCTTGACTATACTCCTTAGTTAAGCACCTTAGGAGGTTACCTAGAATCCTATTAACCACCTCAGTTTGACCATCTGTATGAGGGTGATATGCAGATCCAAAGGAAAAATTGGTCCCTATCTTTTGCCAAAGTGTCTTCCAAAAATGGCTCATGAACTTTGTATCTCTGTCTGACACTATGCTCATTGGTAACCCATGAATTCTTACAACCTCCTTGAAGAATAGGTGAGATATTTGACAAGCATCATGGAGTGTCTTGCAAGGAACAAAATGGGCCATCTTTCTAAACCTATCTAACATAACATATATACTGTCAAATCCCTGTTTGGTCCTTGGTAACCCTACAACAAAATCCATACTTAAGCATTCCCATGGTCTACTTGGGATGGGAGGGGGTTGGTAAAGACCTACATTGGAGGATGTGCCTTTGGCTTTCTAACACACTACACAACACTCCACATACCTCCTGATATCTAAGTTCATCCTTGGCCAAAAGTAAAACCTTTGCACTAACTCTTGGGTCTTATTAACTCCAAAATGACCACTAAGAGCACCATTATTGATGCAGGAGCATCCTGGGTGTAAGGGAAATCTTGCATCACCCAAAAATATGTGTTTTTCTATTCAATAAGGGCTATTTTGTACAAAGCTACTATTTTTTGGAAACTTACTATTTTTAGTAAGTTG
>MU226606.1:10264559-10280023 GCA_018584345.1 Thuja plicata
GTCATATAAGAATGCCAGTTGAATTTCATTGCCAGATCATATGTATTGGCGAAGTTATTAAGGATTTACTGTTGAGATTTTAGGGTGCAAAATCTTTGAGCTCAATTTTTAGGACCTTAGAGGCTCCAAATCGAGGTTGAACCCCCGACTGACTGGCGCTTCGCAACTAGGCACTGTAGATCACGATCTCCCCTTTTCGGAAAGTGGTTATAATAACCAATCGGAGCTACGGTTCAAAAGTTATGGCTTCCAAAAGTTGGGCTACCTAATCTCATGTTTTGTAAATATTTAAAGCCAACCCTTTTGTAATAAAAGTGAAAAATAATTAAATGCTAAGGGTAGTCGGCCTTAATGGCTAGATTTCTAGAACCTTCTCGGGCGGTGGAAATTGCCTATATAAAGAAGGCCCGTAGTGTTGTCTAGGGCAGTTCTAGGTAGTTCTGGGTGGTTATTTGAGGCTTTGTCCTACAAATTATTGTAAGGGATGCCCATGTGGCTTTTGATATTGTAATTCTAAAGTTTTTAATTCCACATTTGTGGAGATAATAAGAAGCCCATTTTCTGTTCTTGCAAATTATTGTTGCTTCTCTGTTTCTGTTATGTGTTTGTGGCATTAAGGGGAGTCCCCTTCATCAATTATGCTTCTCTTGAATCAGATTTTCCCTAATTGATCCCCTAGGGACACATAACTAACTTGCTTTAAACAAAAATTCACTTTTCAAAGTGTAATCAACAAACTCACCATGGAAGTGGTTCTTATGCTCCTTACATACCTTGTATATCTCTACAAAGTCTTCATCCTTAGCATATAGGTCCATAAAATTTCAATACCCATGCTTTGCAACTGTACTTCTTGTACTATCAGTAGTCTTCTACTTAAAGAATCTGCTACTTTATTTTTCATTCCTTTCTTATGCATTATATTGAAGGTGTAAACCTGCAAGTACTTCACCCATTTCATGTGTTTATGACTAAGATTGTCTCAGGAGTTTAGGAAACAAAGAGCCTGATTGTCTAAATACAGCACAAAATCCTTAGGAAGCAAGTAGTGCCTCCATTTCCTTAGTGCTTGGATTAGAGAATACATCTCTAATTCATAAGAAGAGTACTTCTTCTTAGCATCACTGAGCTTCTCATTGTGAAAAGTCACTGGTCTTCGTTCTTGGCTCAAAACATCTTCGATGACAACATTACTAGCATCCCACTCAACTGTGAATAACTTCTCAAAACTTGGATGTGTTAGAATTGGTTAAGTAGAAATCTTCTTCTTTAGAAATTCAAATCCTTGATTAGCTTTCTCATTCCAAACAAATTTGGTTTTCATCCCTCTAATAGTATCTAATGTAGGAGCACAAATAGAACTGAATTTGTTAATGAATTTCCTATAGTATTGAGCTAAACCATGAAAACTTCTCACCTCTATTGCAGTCCTTGGAGTAGGCTAGTTAAGAATGGCTTCTACCTTGCTTGGATCCATTTTGATATTGCCTTGAGACAATACAAACCCAAGGTACACCAGCTCTTGCTTCATGAATTCACACTTTTCCAAATTTATCATCAACTCCTCCTCATGCAACTTCTTGAAAACAATCTGCAGATGTTTGAGATGCTCATCTTTAGTCTTTCTATAGATTAGTATATCATCTAGATACACTACCACAAATTTTCCAATGCAGTCTTTTAGGACTTCATTCATAAGTCTCATGGATGTAGATGGGGCATTAGATAGCCCAAATGGCATCACAAGCCATTCATATAAAATTTTTTTAGTTTTGAAGGATGTCTTCCATTCACCCCCTTCACTGACCCTAATTTGATGATAACCACTCTTTAGGGAAATCTTTGTAAAATACTTTGCTTCTCCTAGACAATCCATTAGGTCTTCTATCCTAGGGATAGGGAACCTATACCTAATGGTAATTCAGTTTATTGCCCTTGAATTAGTGCAGAGCCTCCAAGTTCCTCCCTTTTTTGGTTCTAAGACACTAGGGACTACTCAAGGACTAATGCTTTTCCTAATGAGACCTTGGTTTAGGAGTTCTTGGATTTGCTTGGCAATTTCCTCATTTTGTTGAGGGGTCATCTTATAGGCTACCTTATTTGGAAGGGTAGATCCTAGAATAAATTCAATTTTATGACTAAAAAATCTCTTAGAGGGTAGGGTAGATGGTTTTCCATCACTTACTATGCTCTTATACTCCTTCATCAAGTCTTACACTTCCTTTGGTACTTTTGTCTGCTTCACTATCTTGTCTGTATCTTTTCCTTTAGGCTTCAACACCAGTGCTAAACCCACTCCATATCCTTCCTCTAAGGCTTATATGAACTCATTTTAATTGACCATAAGGATATTGGGGCATGAGGAATTCATTTCTCCTTCCTCTAACAGTGACTATATTTTGAAATTCACACCATCCTTCTTGAACGAATATGCATTCTTTGCTCCATCATGCATGGTCTGTCTGTCAAATTTCCATGGTCTACGAAGTAGAATGTGACATGCATCCATTGGTAGGAATTCACACAAAACCTTATCTTTGTATCTTCCAATAGAGAATTCCACCCATTCTTGTCCATTCATAAGGACATGTTTCCCTTTGTTCAACCAAGTAACATTGTATGGGTTATTATGTGGAATCCTCTTTATATTTAACTTTCTAACTTCCTCCTCCGACACTATGTTTTTAGTAGACCCCGAGTCTATGAAAAATCTACAAACCTTTCCCATCATCTTATATTTCACTCTAAACAGTGACCTCCTTTGGCTTGGTTCCTCCTTCACTGGTTCTTTAATCAATGTCCTCATCATTAAGTTCTCTCCCTCTTCTGACTCTAAGGGTACCTCAGGGTGTTTTCTTCCACCACTAGACTCCTCTTGAACCATGTTTGACTCTCTTTTCATATCCTTGGGAAGTAGAACCCTTCTTTGGACACCTATATGAAGGGTGTCCCATTTGGTTGCAGTGATAGCATTTCATGTTTGTAAAGTAGGAACCTCTCCCTTGACTATTGTTCCTTCCTCTCCAATATTTATTAGAGCCTCTTCCTCTATTGGAGTTTCCTCTGCTTGGACTCTCTTCTTGATGTTCAGTCAATTTGGTCTCTCCTTGGTTCTTGGAATTTGAACTTCTACCACCATATCTAATTCTTTGTCCTTTGTTATCTCTTCCTCTACCTCTGCCTCTTTTATTTCTTGAGTCTTGTTTCTTTCTCAATTTCTCTTCCACCTTTATGGAAATTTGGTGGCACCTCTAGACATTGGTAAGAGTAAGAAAACTTAGTTCATCTTGTATAGTCCACTTTAGACCTTTAAGGTATCTAGCTACCTTCACACTTTCCTCTTCTGCAATCCTTGTTCTCATACATAGCCTTTGAAACTCTTCAGTATAAGAGTTAACATCCAAGTCTTTTTTCCTAAGACTTTGTCTCCTTTTACACAACTGAATCTCATAGTCTTCAGGTACATATGCTTCTCTGATTTTGGGTACCATATATTTCCAAGTGGATATGGGTTTCTTTCCTTCCTTCTCTCTCTCATCTTGGATAAATTTCCACCAAGTGAGTGCAGACCCTCTTAGTCTATCCTTTTCCACTTTCACTTTCTGTTCTTCTGTTATACCATCACATTCAAAGTGATTTTCTAGTCCTTCAATCTAGTCTAGGACTATCTATGGTTCCATCTTTCCAATGAAGATAGGAAATCCTTCCAATTCCTTACCACTCAATTCCTTTAGTGCTTTCAAGAATGGTTCTTTAGTGAGAAAAGGGTCAGCTTTAGGTAACTCATCATCTAAGGCAATATCTTTACTCTTTCCTTCAACTTTACCTTTCGCTTCCTCAACCTTTTCCTACACTTGGTCCACTTTGTGTTCTGATTGTTCCAATCTTTCTCTGAGAAGACTATTATCTTCTTCTTTCTCATCCACTTTATTTTTCAACTCTTCATTTTTCACCATTGTAGACTCTCCTATTGAGTCTGCTGGTTGGAACATTCACCACAAGACAAATCTTATTGGCTATGATACCAATCTGATAGATGTTCCCAAGTGTGCTTGCACAAGCCTACTAGGACCTCCACTATTCCTAGCCTCATCAAGACCCTATGCTTCATATTAGGGTCTCTTTATCCCTTACTTCACTATTCTAGGACTAATCCAATATAACTCTTAGAGTAGGTAACTATTGTGCTTCACAAGGAGACAACTATCACTAGTTTGTACTACACTCTTTCACTCCTTCTTGGATGGTTCCAAGTACATTTTCCACTTATCAACTCCACAAGTGTCTACAAGGATGTTTCTCATGCTTAAAATCTTCCTAGGCTCCATTTTATCCCATTGGTGACTGGGTAACATAGCTTTCCCTAACGATATCCAAATTCATCTTCACTCTTGGCTTTTAGGCCTAATGCTTCTACTAGCCCTATCTGACAAGTTTTTCCCAATTCTTGCAAAATAATCCAAAATAACCCCCCCAAAAAAGTGGGGATTCTGATGCCCTTTTCCAAGCCTTAAAGGATTTTGTAGGTCTTAGGGTCCTAGGGTGTCCGTACAATAGATTCCTAAAATTAAGGACAACTAGGGCTAATTGGGCTAAATAAGTGCAGTCAGATGATTTGTGCTTGGAAATGTACCTAGATGGATTGGTAGAGCCTTCTCCTCCCTAGGAGGGGTCTGTATGACTTCTAATTTTACAAAACCTTTCTTGGTTTCTTTCTCCCAATGGTATCCCTGTAATCAAATACCCTTAATCACTAGCAATCTCCTAGTCAGGTACTCCAATCTTGCCTAGGGCTTGCCATGAAAATTAGCTAATTTTTTTTCCTTAACCTCTCCTTCTATATACACACACTATACAGAGGCTCTCCTTCCATATTCCTCCATTCCATGATGAAATGCATGATGGATATTTATGGGGGAGCCATTTTCCTCAAAACTGTCTGAACAACACCAACAGACTGTACACTAACAAAATATATTTCAAACCCATGCAAACGAACACCTAGAAACTTCACACCCAAAAAAAAATGTACTGAAACTAACCTAACTACAATAATCCAACATAAAAATTGTTGATTCAATCCATTAAATAGTACATGAAAGGAAAACAATTCACAGTATACAGAATACAGAGTTGTAGAGAAAAATCAGACAAATTCAATTCTTCTTCACACCACCTAAGCTTAGGAAATGGGACCCCTCATGGTTTAATATTCCTTTTCCATGTTTTTAGGATAGTTACAATATCTAAATTTTCCACTCATCGAATGGAATCAAATTTGACAATGTTGTCAAGCAACATTGCAAAGTTGCAAAATGTTGGCATGCAACATTTTAGCAACTTTTACATCTTTGCCTAAAACTTAGTTTAATGACCTCTAATCATTATGACATGATGTAAAAACATCATAAATGCCTTCTTAGGCAAAAATCTAAGCCATGTTAAGCCTTCTAGGCTACTTGACCCCAAATTCCCCTTTTAAGCTAAATTTGCACTAAATACAATCAAAACATTAAACATCTAGTTTGGATTGATCCTAGTCAAATCCAACTAGGTACAAACATGCAAGAACTTCTAAGGTCAAAAAGAAAAACAACTGACTTGGCTAGGGTCAGTACAAGCCACAACAAAACATAGGGATAAGATTTAGCCTAGGTGCTCCTGCACCAATACTCAAATGTATCCTTAGGCTATGGTTTAGTGAAAATATCAGTAACTTGCTCCTTAGTTGGCACATACTTCAACCTCACTTCCTTTTCCTATACCTTTTCTCTAAGAAAATGATATTTGATAGCTATATGCTTATTCTTAGAGTACATCACCGAGTTCTTTGAAATGTTAATGGCACTTGTATTTTCACAATAGATAACCACTGGTGTAGTTACCTTCTAAATTCCTTCAAGAATCTTCTTGATCCATACTACCTGTGTATAATTAATTGTAGCAACAACATACTTAGCTTTAGTTGTTGATTGAGATATACAGTTATGTTTCTTTCTTGTCCAAGATACAATCCTATTAGACATGATGCACCTCCACTTGTTCTCTTTTAATCATCAACATTACCTTCCCAATCAACATCAATAAACGCATTCAAAGATAAATCACTTTTATGGCCATACCAGAGACCATAATATTTAGTACCCTTAATATTTCTAAAGATTCTCTTCATCATAACCAAATGAGATTCCTTAGGATTAGAAGAAAATCTAGGCACTAATCCAACTTACCGTGCTATGTCTGATATGTTGTGTACCAGATACTATAGCTTACCGATCATGGACCTGTAAAGTGTCTCATCCACCTCTTTAGAATCAGCTTCCTTTGACATTTTGTTACTAGTTACCACAAGGGTACTAACCGGTTTTGACTCTTCTAACCCAAAAGTCTTTAGTATTTCCCTTACATATTTTGACTGGCATATGTAGATACCATTTTTCACCTGTTGAACTTGCAAACCAAGGAATAATTTAATCTCACCGATCATATACATCTCTAATTATTGTCTCATCTTATCTCTAAATGATCTTCTCATCTCTTCATTGCCACCTAAAATGATATCATCTACAAATATCTTTGGGATGAACAACCTACCATCTTTCTCAATCTTTAAATATACATTACTGCTATCACTTGTCCTGAGGAAACCAATCTAAATCATATATGTATAGAATCACTCATACCATGCCCTCGGTTATTGTTTCAATCCATACAAAGATTTCTATAATTTACACACAATATTCTTACCTTATGAATTAGAAAATCCTTCAAGTTTTTCAATAGATACATCTTCTTCCAAAATACCAGTAAGAAAAGTTGACTTAACATCTATTTGATATACCTTGAATCCTTTATAAGTAAAATATGCAAGAAATATCCTTACACCTTCAAGTCTGGCCATAGGTGCAAATGTTTCACCATAGTCCAGGCCTTCCTCTTGCATGTATCCTTTGCACACCAATCTTTCCTTGTTCCTTACCACTTAACTTGTCTCATTCATCTTGTTTGTAAAAATCCACTTAGTACCAATCACATTATTTTCCACTGGTCTAGGCACTAGTGTTTAGGTTTTATTCTTCTCAATCTATTCCAATCCTTATTCCATAAATTTTATCCAATCTTCATCTTTCAATGCATATTTCACTATTTTAGGCTCATATTCAGATAGCAAACAAGTACCTTCTCTCGATTTCCTTCTTGTTAACACACTTGCATTTTTGTCACCCATAATTTGATCAGAGGAATGATTCAACTTTACATACTTTGGAAATACCACTTCAGTTATATGAGTTTCTTCAATTGCTTGTATCAGTTCCTATTCATTGAACTATCTCTCCATTGGTTCTTCTATAGTGTCATGCTCCGCTGGTTGTAAATATACCAACTCATGATATTCTTTGGGCTCCTTCTTGCTAGATTCATCATTTTTCTCAGAAAATTAATCTACTCTTACACTAGCACTTTCAACTATCTTATTTGTTCTCTTGTTTAAGCACTTGTAGGATTTTCTCTTTGTGGAATATCCTAAGAAATCTCCTCATCACTTCTTGGGTAAAACTTACCTGTATTTTTATCTCTCTTTATGTAGCATCCACTTCCACAAACTTTAAAATAACTTACACATGGTGATTGACCATTCAATAGCTCATAGGGAGTTTAGTTTGTACCTTTCTTCAACTGAACTCTGTTCAATGTGTAAACCACAATTCTCACCGATTCTCTCCAATATATATATGCAACAACCTTTTGAATCATTAATGTCCTAGTATAATCAATGATAGACCTATTTCTTCTTTCAACAATTCCATTTTGCCGAGGTGTTCTAGGAGCTGACATCTTCCTTCGAATTCCTTATTCTTCACAAATGTAGTAAATTCATGTGAATTAAACTCACCTACTTTATTAGATCTAAGGAATTTTAGGGTCTTATAAGTATCCTTTTCCACTCTATCTTTGTATATCTTAAACATGTGAAAAGCTTTAGATTTTTCATTTAAAAATATAACCCACATCATTCTAGAATAATCATAAACGAGCAACATGAAATATCTATCACCATAGTAACTATGAGTTCTCATTGGAACACACAGATTGGTATGAACCATTTATAAAATAATTTCATAAGATTAATTTTTGGTGATGAAACTAGAACTAGTTAACTTCCCAAGATGACATTCTTTACACATTACATTGTCTAGTTTTACTAGGTTGGGAATACCTCTCACTATCTTCATCTTTCTAACTTTGATCAAGTTATCAAAATTTACATGATAAAACCTCTTATTCATGTTGGAACTCCAAAATTATAGGTACATTTTGGAGTGACTATACTGAAAATTTCTCTAAGTGTTAGTTGCTACCCTAAAAATCTTTTGTCAGAAGCCAAGTTTGGATGCAAGTAGTAAGTGACTTGATGTTTTTCATTAGATAATACTTGGAGAGTGTGTTTAGCACCTTTCATTTGGAAAATATAATGGGTTTTAGCTATTGGTTTTGAATTTTGATGTGTTTTAAAGGTAGTGATTTGGAGGTGGTTACACAGATTTGCACTTTGCACTTATTTAGATTTCCTAAATGACCCACTCCGGAGGCTTGTTTCTAATGCCTGGTTGTTAGTCAAGACATAAGGGTTTTTTCATTGTTTTGTAGGCATGGAAATGAGTCTATATTGCCATTTTCAGATCCTTGTGAGCTCATTTGATAAATTTTCTTAAGCCTTTTCATTTTCATTTTATTCTGGTTTACCAAGTGTGAAAATGCAGATTTCGAAGTGCCTTACTTTGAGGTCACACCATTTGTGCCTAGTTCAAGATATTGAAGAAGTGATTGTTCCCCTGCATTTTAAACCTAGAAGTGAACTTCTCTAAAGAGTTTCAAACTTCGGTCAATCCATTTGACCACTTTTCCCAGTTGATTCTAAATCCAATTTTTGTACTTTTACTGACTTTAAGTTCAGAAAGTTGTCAAGTGCTGACTTTGCAGATTAATATCGGTTGATCTGATCGACCATCAGAGAAATCTAGTTGAAGTTTCATAATCCATATATGAAAATGAATCCATGTTAAGAGTTTTAGAACATAAGGGTCTCTTTTGATAGGTTTGTGGAATCTGAATCAAAAGTGATTTATGCAGATTGACATTTTTGACTGAACTGTTTTCACAAGATACTCATTTTCAGTAGGTTGTAGCTTTATGTCAAGTAGTTTTCTTAGGATACCAATTATGGATTTATACTCTTTGTATCTGAATGTACTACCTGGATCAGTGGTTGAGTCTCAGGACATGGTTTGATATTTTTTTAGAAGTGAATCTGAGGGTGGTTTGCATGTGTTTTTGACAAGTGCATTTGCAATTTATGAAAGTGGTCAACTTGGGAGTTTAAAATATCTCGCTTCTGAAGGTGTCATGGAGATATGTTTTTGCAGGGTGCTAGTAAACATTAAATAATTCATGTCTTCTAGATTTGAGAGCTCTAGGAGGCCTTCTAGTCAGTTTTTAAAGCCAATTCCAGAGGCCAAATGCTATAAGTGAGATCAAGTTGTAGAAAGATAAAAGGTTACTTTTAATGGCCGCCAGTTTGATTGAAACCAAAATACATTGAAAATTTGGTTTTTTCCATTATGTCAAAGATACATATAAATTTGGGATCACCGAGCATAGAAGTATAAAATATTGAAATAAATATACCAGTCACATGAAACTCTATGGAGATAGCCATGTATGTAAAATGCTAGACTAGACATATGCCAAATGTTCACAAGCTAAAGGAAAATAAGTAAAATCATGTTCATGGAGTGTGAACTATCTTTTTTAAATGCCATATGCAAAATCTGAAAGTGCAGACTAGGCACGTGGATAGTGAAACAATTAACATGAAACTAGTGCATGCAAATAAGAGTGAGAGTCTATGTGAAAACATAAGAAAATATTGAGCCATGGATGGAGGGAGCCTGTATATAGATGGAGAACCCATACATAAAGATAAAACATTGAAAAAATTGCAATACAAGTAACCATTGACAAGATATAAATGTAAAATGGAGTCTTTTAAAAAAAAACTATCAAGCAAATGCTATTGGCTTGCCATGAAAATGGAAGACCCCACATGTGGAATGAGATACATATTAAAATATTTCTAAGAAATTGCAACATCAAAATGGTAGATGGTAGCGCTTGGAAGAGGTGACAATGTGCATGGGCTATAAGCAGTGAAAGCCAATGTTTGGCTCAAACTGTTTTAAGAAAAATGACAAATGTAAACAAAGTTAGCACATGATCTGCACAAGACAAGGGAGTAGGCTATAGTTTTTTTTTTAAAGAAAAAACTCCAATGCAGATACCATTTGAAGGGGATTTGTGCGAGACATTGAAGGAAGATAGAATTTAAAACTCTCCAAGCAAGTGCAAATGGGAGGTGTAAAACCAAGATGGTCTGCACAGATGAAAAGAAGAGGGCAGACCAGAAGGTGTTCGCGCTATTTTCTTTAGAGGAGTTAAACTATTTAATAGCAAATGCATTTGGCATGCTGCACAGACATAAGGCATGGAGGTTGTGCTAATCAAAGCCTACAAAATAAACTTGTCACATTATATGCAAATTGCAAGTAGCATGAGAATGTTGCACAGAATGGAATAAGGGAATGTTATTGACAATAACAAAGAAGTCTACGTAGCAACCAAACATTGGAAGGAGGCCTGTGTAGCCAGTTGATAGGTGTAAATCTTTTTCCACAACCTTTGCTAGAATCCTTGCGCAAGGCATGAAGTAAGGGGGAGTCTTGTGCAATTTTTGAAGGAGTAATCTCACACTATGAAACATTCAAACAACAAGGACCAGCACAATGTAAGAAGGAAGTTTTTAAAACATTTCATTTTGTAGTTTGACAGATGTAAAGCTTGCGCCACACATGGTGAAAGAAGAGGTCTATGCAGGAGTTAAAAGGACTATAAAGATTAAAATGATTTATCCCACATTGCTTGTGGGAGGGAATTCTTTAGTGTTTATAATCTAGCACTCGCATTGTATTTTGAACAAGAAGTCAAGAGGCCTATTGGCGGGCCCTTGGTTGGAGGAGTAAATGGACTTGTGGGCCCCATAATTTTGGGTGCAGAATGAGGTAAAGCTTTAAAAACTTAAAAAATTTTAATCCCACATTGGTGGGGAAATGAAATTTGGGGTGTTTGAAACCAAAAGCACAAACATAGTGTGTTGTGAGAAAGAGCAGTAGGCTCTCCACACGTGCGCATGTGGTACCTCGGTTTGCATGCACAGTTTGCTGATATGAAAGTTTGGCGATGAGCTGGCAGAAAAGTGGCACACAGATGGTGCTAGATGATTGGTGATGTGGTAGATACGTGTTGGCAATGCGTGAAGTCACACAACAAGACTACAGTTAAGGATAGCATTTAGAGATCAGGAGTTAACTGCCAACTAACCGCACGCCAGGTCGCTAGATGCTAGCAGTTAAGTCAGAAACCATCAAAGATTTAGTGACTTGTAGTTAGTTAACCGTGTGTGAGGTTGCTGGATGTTAATGGTTAGGCTAGTTTCCTTCCAAGATTCAGAGATAGAGGTTAAATAATCACTGTGCCAAATCTCCAAATGCAAACAATCAAGTGCCTAGCATTTTGAGATTAAGCCCTAGCCGTTAGATCAAGATTGAAATCAAGGGTTCACGTGAAATCTCCAAGTAAACCTAGGGTTAAAGAAATCTATCAGATATGAAATGGTATTTTAAATTTTTTTAGAAAATCTCTAGTGTTTTTAAAAAATTTAAATCAAATTTCAAATTGAGTTTTCCCATCCGAGTCGCACCAACAAATTGGCGACTCTGCTGGGGAATTCTTAAAGTATTTTGGAATTAATCTAGAATATAATCTACTGGAGAAGTGGAGGCTATAAGCTCATAGGAGCTAATCATTTGTTTCTCATTTCTAGACCTGTTTTGTGAAATTTTATCCCATACTTGTTGTGGGTGGCGACTCTGTTAAACTTGGAGAATCTTGGTTGTTTTGCACCAGTATAAAATTGATATCTTGGAAAGTGTTATGCTATCATAGAGTCACCGTAAAGGAGTGACTTTGAAGATAGGTAGGCCCACCTAAGTTTGTGGAGATCGAAGTGTAGAAGGATAATATCTTTGTTAATTAGTATTTTTACTTGCATGAATCATAAGTTGGGAGTCTTAGAGTCAAGCATTGATGCTTATACATATTTCACAAGAAAAAATGATAACAAACTGGTGACTCTTCTAGGGAATTCTTTAAGTATTTTGGAATTAACCCAGAAAATATAATCTGCTGGAGAAGTGGAGGTTATAAGCTCATAGGAGCTAATCATTTGTTTCCCATTTCTAGACTAGTTTTGTGAAATTCAATCCCATACTTGTTGTGGGTGGCGACTCTATTAAACTTGGAGAATCCTAGTTGTTTTGCGTCAGTGTAAAATTGATATCCTTGAAAGTGTTATTCCATCATAGAGTAACCATAAAAGGAGTGACTTTGAAGATAGGTACACCCGCCTAAGTCTGTGGACCTCTAAGTGTAGAAGGATCATATCTTTGTTAATTAGTATTTTTACTTGCATGAATCAGAAGTTGGGAGTCATAGAGTCAAGCATTGAATTTTATACATATTTCGTAAGAAAAAATGCTAACAAATTGGTGACCCTACTAGGGAATTCTTTAAGTATTTTGGAATTAACCCAAAAAATATAATTTGCTAGAGAAGTGGAGGTTATAAGCTTATAGGAGCTAATCATTTGTTTCCCATTTCTAGACCAGTTTTGTGAAATTTAATCCCATACTTGTTATGGGTGGTGACTTTGTTAAACTTGGAGAATCATGGTTGTTTTGCGCGAGTATAAAATTAATGTCAGTTATTATTGAAGTTTAAGATCAACAAGTTTAATATGTTTGTTTCCTTGCTTGGCTGAATCAATACTAGAATCTAATTGAAAGAGAGTCAAGAAGAAGAATCTGAAATTTTTTTCAGATATATGAGAGTGAACAACCTGGAAAGTGTTTTTATATGCAACGATTTGAAAAGGGATTATGTGACTTTGATGGTTGGAGCAAACCCTGAATTAAAAGGAATTTGCAAATAACTCTTGCTGTTTGAAAATCTTCCTTTGCAAGGAGGTGGCGACTCTACGAAGAAAGAACCTGATGGAGATACACAAGAGGCTCTAGATCTTCCCTATGTCCAGTCAAGAAGAAGTAAGAAAAATGGCTGCAAATTTCAGTCCAGGTAATATTCTTGTTTTGTTAAAAGAGAAAAGCCCCTTAATAGGTGATCAAGTCACTAAGAGAAAAGGGAAATGTAATTTTAAAAATTTGTCATACTTCTGGGTTAAATTTCAATTCTAAGGATCAGAGGTATGCTTTGGTTTTATGAAGTTAATAGTTGCATAAAATTGGTTGGAAATTTTTTCACAAGAACAAGATGTGTTGTTAAGTAAGTGGTGTAAAGTCAAAATTCCAGCCTTCATGGATCAAGATGTTCTTTACAGATCTGAAGTTTATGAGAAAGATCTTGAAAATGTTAATAGAGAAAGTGATATTCCATTGATAAACCGAAGAATCCAACATATATGCTTGTTTATGTTAAGATGTGAAATAGGAAAGAGAAAAGAAGAATCAACACTTTTGTTTTATGAGAAGTTTCGTAAAGCTTAAAATGAGCTTCCAATGGGTGTTGATTTTAAAGAGTCCACATATGTTGAAATTTTTCTAGAGCTTAGTATGCCTGAATCAGTCAGTTGGTCTGCATCCCTTAGAGAAGAAGCAATTAACATATCATAGAATGGATAGATTCGATTGAAAAACTAGAATCTGAAAATGCCGAGGATGCTAAATATCAATCTAGTTATGTAGATGATGTCGATTATACTTGTGCTAGTTTTGGTGATTATAATGCTGACAATGAAGTCTATGAACAACAAGATGATGAAGATGACTTTGTAACTGAAAATAAATCCATTGAGTCTATAGGTTTTTCTTTTTCTCAACATGAAGATGCAGATTTCTTGTTTCAGTTTGAAGAGGTTTTGTGTGAACAACAAGAGCATGACTATGATGTGGATGTAAGTTTCTGTAGTTATTCCTTTGCACAAAGTGATGCAAGCCAAGAGGTCTCAATCCTTGTTTCCAATGAGGAAGATATTTTCAACACTGAATAAGAGACCAAAGAAAGTGAGTAAGAATTCCAATGGCTGCTAAGAAGTGAGAAAATCTTAGAATTCTTAGCTGCTGATTTTCAGAGGTATGCTTCTAAATGTGACTCTAGAATTGCATGCCCAATGGATATATGTTTTGATGAAGATGATGTTAGTGAGGGCATGAAATGTGAGAAATATGCTAAGTTTCCTTCTCCTATTTTTGAAGATGATGATATGCAAGTTAAGAGTACATATGATTGTGATGAATTTGTTGCTGTCATATATGATGAATATAAGGATTTATGTACTAGTGTGGATTCAGATTTTCAGGAACCTAGTATCAGTGATTCTTGTTTAAGCCATGATAATGAAGAAAGTGACAAATCTGAATGTGTTTTCTCTGATTTTCAAGTGATTAAAAAACCATTGAATGAAAATTATTTTCCATGTTTAAAAGATGCCGATAGAAGTATTGATCAATAAGTTACCCCTGATTTTATGCGGTCAATTGTTTTGTTTTGAGACGTTCTATTTTAGTTTGCAAAATGCTAATGTAAAAGAACTATGTTCTGGTCCAAACTAATGTTCAGAATATGGATGTTTCTAGCCATGAGAGTGAGGTCAAATTTTTCTTCTTTCAGCAAATTGGTAATAGTGAAGGGTGTGATGTTTTGATGTCACACAATGATCAAAAATCACAACAATTCTATGACTTTGTTTTTCCAATGGAAGTGTTTTTGATCAGACACATGGAAGCAATAGTTTCAGCTTACCTTTGATTTATGGAGATGAGAGTCATATGTTTGACAGAGGTAAGAGCTGATTTCAGTTCAAGGCTTTGTGTGTTTTTTAAATTTCCATGCTTGTATAGTTCCTTTCCTTTCCTTTCCGTCATGTGGTGTTTTTTCTTTCAATAAAGGGTTCCTACACTAGTAAATTGGACCCCACTTTTCGACCAAAATTTCCGACCATCTATTAAATTTTTGTAGATTTGTCGAAATATGAAAGGGAAAACATCTTTTTTTTTAAACTCATGCCCGTGTTGGTCGAAAATTTTGACCAACACGGTTTCATTATGTGCAAACAAATGGAAATTCACATCCATTTGTAAATTCATTGTGAGTGTTCTGCCGCGCATGTTGCAAGTACGCTCGTTTGGCTCGTTGGAAAAAAAAATTATCGATTTGTTTCTCTAGTTCCAAGTACGCTTGTTTGGCTGTAAATGTTCCAAGCCTGAGGAAAATGAAATAGCCTGAGGACATATCTTTGCAATCGCAGCAGCTAGTTCACTTTTATTTGGGCAATC
>MU226606.1:10299152-10311959 GCA_018584345.1 Thuja plicata
ACACATGTGTGAGAAACACTTGGGGAATGGAGTGGGGGACAAAAGAGTGGCTACATTAAAGGAAGTTGGTGGCTTCCTTTTTGAGGAGTTGCTCACACATGTGGGAGCATTCTATTAGTGCTAAAAGAAGTAGGAATCACACTTTAAGTGTGATTAGTGTGTGTTTAAGTGAGGAAGTAGGTTTATTAAGAGGAATAGGTAGGGTAGGGTAGGAATAGAGTAGGTTTCTAGGTAGGATTAATAGGTATTATTAAATTTATTCTTGGTTTAGAAGAATATTAGAAATGTGGGGAAATAAATAAATTTAAAATTTATTTAAAAGGGGATTTATGGAGGGTAATGTATTAAAAGATTTAATACATTAAAAGGGATAGTATTTAAACTAAATTCAAATACTTAGGAGCATGAATCATATTTAATTAAATAAATTTAATTAAATAGATAGAAGAATATAACAAATATAATTAATTGAAATTAATTATAATGTTATGGGAATATTAATTAAATTAATATAAGGATGATTTTGGACGTCTACATCAGTGACTCAGATTCAAATGAGTGAGAATGTGATTATGATACAGGAGAATATTGTGAAGAAAAATGTATTGATGTAGTTATAACCTATGCACCTAGATTTGATGAGGGACAAATCTCTAGGTCTAGACTACTTGGATTTGAATCACAACATATCAATGATAACTCTAGCAAGGATAATTAGATATCAAACAAGAGAGGCAATCTAGAGGAGTCTCCCATTATTGATCTTAAAAATATCATATAAATTTTTGAGCACTTCTCTATCAAGACCCTTACCACATTCAAGACAAACCAAATAGATGACCCTTTACCTTTGGTACACACATAACTTATTAATTGGGATCAAACTAGACCAATTGAGATTGACACCTTTCCCAGTGACTATGCCATTTCCATATACCTCAACAAAATTGAACTAAAAAAAATACCACCAAGAGATTCACTAATCATGCAAATTTAGATCGAGGGGATGCCAAGCCTTTCAGTTGCAAAATAAATGAAACAACTGAAAGATCTAATGGTGAAAACCATGCTATGGAGGCATTAGATCATGAGAAGGAAAAAATAAAGGATGCATTTGATGGTGACAACCCCCTAGAGGCAGGCAGAGATAAGAGGCTTGGCACTCTCTCCAAACACTTTCAGGATAGACATTCAATATTGATGGAACCAACAAAAGCAATCAACATTGGTACATAGGAAGTTCGTAAAATTATACACCTGGAAACATCACTTTCAGAACGAGAAAAAAAAAGAATTTATCCAATTATTTAGAGAAATATAGAATGAACGAGATAGATCTAGATTTAATCATGCATCATTTAAATATAGCTTTGGGAGCAAAACTAGTATAACAAAAATTGTGAAAAAAACATCCTCATGTAGC
The DNA here is from genome assembly GCA_018584345.1 of Thuja plicata. NCBI lineage: Eukaryota > Viridiplantae > Streptophyta > Pinopsida > Cupressales > Cupressaceae > Thuja > Thuja plicata. Next base: position 10,300,576 of record MU226606.1, read on the forward strand.
ATTACTAGTGACGATAGAGTTGAAAAAGTTGTTGGATTTAGGGTTTATTAGAGAAATTTATTATGTTGAGTAGATATCCAATATTGTACCTATTTCAAACTCGGATAAGAGTATCAGGGTGTGCACTGATTTTAGGGATTTGAATAAAGCTTGTCCTAAAGATGATTTACCTTTAACATTGACACCATTGTTGATTTCAAAATAGGACATGCTATGTTATCTTTGATGGATTTTTTTTTGGGATATAGCCAAATCAAAATTGCACCTAAATACCAAGATAAAATAGCTTTTATATGTCCACAGGGAACATTTTGCTGGAACATCATGTCGTTCAAACTAAAGAACGTAGGAGATACTTATCAAATAGCCATGAAAACAATTTTCCATGATATGATGCACACTTTCATGGAGGATTATGTGGATGATCTACTAGGTAAAAAATTCACAATGGAAGAAAATATTCACATTTTAGATAAAATATTTCAAAGATAGGAAATCTTTGAGGTTCACCTAAACCCAATAAAATGTGCTTTGGGGATCACTTCTTAGAAAGTACTTGGATATATTATTTCATCTAGCAGTATAAAAGTGGATCTAGCAAAGGGACAAGACATAATGGAGATGGAGTCTCCTAAAAATGTTAGTCAATTTAGTTGTCTACAAGGGAGACAACAATCTATTAGGAGTTTCATTTCACAATTTGCAGGTAAATTTTGCTCATTCACTCAGCTATTACACAAAAATGTACAATAAAAATGGGATGAGAAGTGTGAGTAATCTTTCAACATGTTGAAAAATTATCTAATGAATCCACCAATCCTAATGATTCCTATAAAGGGGAAACCACTTTTGTTATACACCTCAATCGGGGAAAATTCTTTGGGAGAATTGTTGGCACAATAAGATTTAGAAGGAAAGTAAAGAGCTGCACACTATATTAGGAAGACATTGGTTAGCTATGAGCTCATGAACTACACAATAATCAAATGAGAATGCCAAGTAGGAGTTTTTGTATCTTAGAAGCTAAGAAACTACATGTTAGCACACTTATCAACTTACTAGAAAAGATAGATCCATTGAAGTATCTTTTGAGAAAGACTACCTTAATGGGAAGACTTGCAAAATGGGCTATGCTCCTAAGTGAATTTGACATTGAGTATGTGGTTAGAAAGACTATCAAGAGATAGGTAATTGCAGATAAACAAGATGAAGCTTTGATGCAAGATGACAAATCATTGCACATCAAGTTTTTAGATGTGACCATCCTCTCATTTACATTGTCACCATGGAAATTTTAATTCGAAGGATCCTATAACTACTATGGCTAAAGAACATGTGTTTTATTTGTCACTCCACAGGAATACACTATTCCAAAATAGTACAATTTGATGTTTACCTATACCAAAAATATAGAAGACTACGGGGGCATTAGTGAGTTGTTTGAAAATGGCTCTTGAATGGAAGATAACAAAACTCCATGTTTATGGGGATTCTTAGTTAGTCATTAATCAAATCAATGTAGATTATCAGAAAAAGGATGAAATTTTTTTTCCATACAAGAAAATAATAGATTAATTCAAGAAATACTTTGTTGAGGTCACCTTTGAACAAATTCCTATAGAACACAATAAGGCTATAGACGCAATGGCTACTATAGCCTCCCTTCTATAGATTTAAGATCAATAAGCATGTTATGAGTTATTTGTAGAAGAATTGTTTGATCCCTCACATGATAGTCTAGAATCCCAAGAAATTTTCCAACTAGTGGGTCTTGATTCATCCCATTTTGGAAACATCTACACCTACTTTAAAGAGAATACCCTTCTATTTAACTTGTCTCAAAACAAAAATGAAATTTTATTTTATAGTCTAAAAGATATACCTTAATTGTGAATACCCTTTATTGCATAGGTCTTGACATAACTCTCCTCATATGTCTTTAATGTGAGGAATCTAAAAATTACTTAAAGGATATACATGAAGGTATTTGTGGCACACATTCAAGTGGTCTAAACCCCAGTGAATAATTTCATTCAAATTGGATATTATTGGCCAAACATGGAGCAAGAATCTTTTCAATTTTCTAAAAAATTTAAGAAGCGTTAGATTCATAGGAATTTCATACATATGTAAACTGAAGAACTTGATCCATTAATAATAACATGGCCCTTTTTTCAATGATGACTTGATCTAGTGGGACAAAGTTTCCCTTCATCCTCTAAGGACATAAGCTCATCATTAAAACCACTGAATATTTCAACAAGTAGGTTGAGTCTATACCATTAGTCATTGCAATAGGTAAACAAATATCGATGCACATCTTGAACTATATGATATGCAAATATGACATCCCTTCATCCATTGTGATGGACAATGGAAAATAGTTCAAGAATAAGGATATAAATGAGATATGAGTGAAATTTCACATTAAACAACATTTTTCTTCTATCTATTGTCCACAAGGGAATGGACAAGAAGAAGTCACTAATAAGACCATACTGAAGAAAATAGTGAATGACAGTGGTCATACTAACACACACAACTCAATCCAGTATTATTGGATTATCATACCAACATCCACACACCAACGAGATCCACACCATATGCTCTTGTATATGGATCAGAGGTTATTTTTCCTATTGAGGTAAAAATAACCTCAATAAGAGTATCATTAAAATGACTCATCAAAGAAGAATAATATAGAATGTCAAAGCTACACTACACCACGAACATTACCTACACTACACCATGACCAGACAAAGCTCCGGGCCTGGATGGTTACACTACACTATTCTTCCAAACATGCTGGGATATTATTGGCGGGGAATTGTTAGCAACAGTAGAAGAATCAAGGAAAAATAAGGCTATGCTGAAATACTTTAACACCACAAACATTACTATAATTCCAAAGGTTAAAAACCCTATAAAATTTGTAGATTTCTGCCCCATATCACTGTACAATACAACCTACAATATCATAACCAAATCCATCTACTTAAGACTCCACCACCTCATCCCTTCACTTATATCTCCTGAACAAGGAGGTTTTATTCCAGGAAGGGAAACTATGGAAGGAGCTCTGGTTGCCCATGAAGTCCTCCACTCGATTAATGAAAACCAGTCCTCCAACTTTGTCATCAAACTGGACATGATGAAGACCTATGAAAGAGTATCTTGGAATTTTCTTTTTCAAGTCCTTCATCGGTTTGGGTTCTCGAGGCACTGGTGTAAATGGATATGAGCCTGTGTTGTAGGGGCTTGGTACTCTGCCATCATAAATGGAACAACAACGGGTTTTTTCTCCTCTACTCAAGGTATTAGATAGGGTGACCCTCTGTCTCCCATTTTGTTCATACTTATGGCAGAAGCATTGAGTAGAACAATCAAGAAACAATAGTCTTTGGGAACGTGGATCGGTGCTCAGATTGGAGAAATAGGCATTTCAGTTACACATTCATTATTTGCAGATGATACACTACTGTTTGGTAAATCCCATGTGAAAGAAGCTAGGAAAATTAAATATGTCTTAGATCTCTATTCAGCTGCCTCAGGATAGAAGGTGAATGTCCAGAAATCACAAATTTACTTGTTCAACACAAATCAGATCATATTGGATAGGATTAGGGATTCCCTTCTTTGTGGGAACAAATAAACCAGGACACTGGTCCTCGATTATTGAAAGAATAAAGAATAGAGTTCTTGCCTAGAAGGCTAGCTGGCTATCTTTATCAGGAAGAATCCTTCTTATCAAGTGTGTTCTTTCGGCAATCCCCAATTACTATCTTGCTGTCCTTAAAGCACCATCCACCATAATTCAGCAAATCCAAAAAATAATTAGAGAATTCTTATGGTCTGGGAACATGGATAATGAAAAGAAGATCCCACTTATTTCAGTTCAGGATATATCACAAAGACCAACTAGAGGGGGTGCAAGATTGCATGCTTTATACAATAGGAATAGAGCTTTTGGGGGAAAACTTGTGTGGAAAATGTATACTAAACCAAATAGTAAATGGTGTCAAATCATGCAAAAGAAATACTTGGATAACCAAAATCCAAAAAGAGTATTATCCCTGGAAAACCCACCCATTGGATCTGCAATCTAGAATTTTATGATGTCAACTAGGGATTTGGTCTACAACTATGTTACTTGGGAGGTTAACAGCGGATCAAATGTTAAATTCTAGAGAGACTCCTGGAGTGGCCAACTTGCCTTGGTTTCTCTGGAGATTCCACAAGATATTATAACCACTACAAAAGACAAATGGGGCATTTACCTCATCAACTACATTTTGGCTGTCAAAAATTATTCAGGCAAAGTCATCTGGAAGGACCTAGAAGACCTAAACCTTTCAAGAAAAGATGCTGAAACACTTAGGAACATAATGGCAGCTAGGTAGATCTACCTATCTGACAAAGAAGACATGCTGGTATGAGCCCCAGCAAAAAATGGAAAATATTCTATTCAAGAGGGATATAGAATTCTTCAGAACTTAGCAAATGACAAGGTTCAGGCAAGAGCATACAATTTTTGCTGGAACCAAGCTTTTCTACCTAAGGCAGGGTGCTTTGCATGGATAGCCTTAAGAAACAAGATTCTCACCAGTGACCGTTTACAAAAACTTAGAATTACACAAGCCTTTAAGTGTAAATTGGGTGAAGCCCAGATTAAAACAGTGGACCATTTTCTCCTGCAATGTCCCTTTGCAAATGAATGCTAGACTTTTGTTCTTAAAAAATTATGCTTCTTCACCCCTCTGCCTAATAAATTGTGGGACTTATTCCAGTCTTGGCCCGATTTACATAGTGGCTCACTATTTGCAAATATCTAGAAGTGTGCACCAGTGCTTATTGTATGGTCAATCTAGTGGGAAAGAAACAAAAGGATTTTTTGAAATGAGCAGTCAAATTTAGAAACAGTTCTACAAGGATTAGAAAACTCAATATCAGAAGTTGTAAATGCCAGCATTCTTAGACATGGATATAATCTAGTACTATCATCATGGGATAGTAGCATCATGAGAACTTGGGGGAACCTCATGATACCAATGGGATGGGGTGCATCTAAAAAGGTACCAGGTCTAGTTGATAGATCGAGTATTAAATGGCACCCCCCGATCAACAGGTAATGAAAATAAATTTCGATGGAGCATCTCATGGTAACCCAGGAATATCAGTATTGGGTGCATGCATCAGGGATTTGCATGGAAATTTAGTAGCATGCATTGCCTCCCCATTGCTGGTAGGATCAAATAATATAGCAGAAGCACAAGCAATGCTTGCAGGACTAATACTGGCAAAAAAATGTGGAATCTCCGACATACATGTTGAAGGTGACTCCATGGTCATAATTAATGCTTGCATTAAAAGATCTACCCAAAAATGGCAACTTGAATACATCCTAAAGAAAATTTGGAAATTATTGGATGCCTTCTCAAAAACATTCCTTTCTCATACATTACAAGAAGGAAATTGGGTTGCAGACTGTCTAGCCAACTTTGGCTGCGAGGGTGTGGATATTACACTTATAATGCCAAGTGTAATCCTAGGAGATATATGTGAATTAAATAGATTAGTGGAATTAGATCAATCAAGAATTGCACATAATGATGCATAAAATGAGCACTCTCATAGCTGCAAAGTATGCTAGCACAAGGATTGGTTTCAAATATACAGATGATGTCATCAACACACACACGTGAGGGTATGTGGTAATCAAGATGAGAAAAGGTACGTAGGTGATGTAAAATATTTAATCCTCCATGTGGGAATTGAATTCTAGAATGCACAGTGATCTTTAATAGGTGATGGGTTGATCTCACGGTGAAAAATAAAGTACACCTAATTAACGTATTTATGATGCTAAGCTAGACATTTCATAAAAAGTGGACTCCAGTACTTATTGTCACCATATCCAATGTGTGTGCCCACCTTCATTTTGAGAAATCTGGAGTGCAAATAGTGTCAAATTAGAGTTAATTGCAATAAAGACACACTCATTTATGTGCCTTGTTGAAGCCATCAAAGCACTCCGTGTATCTTATTTAAACACTTCATAACACATTGTGTAACACAAGCACTAGAATATAGATTGTATGGTAGAAGTATGTGTTGCTTTCCAGTCTTGTGCTATCCATCATTCCAAACTATTGCCAAAAAACTATAGAATCTAGCTACCATCCAACATGAATGAAGACGTGCTCCCAATGCGCATCATTGACCAAAAGATGGATGAAATGTTTCTGGTGCATTTCGATGCCATTCGATGTGCAATCATACAGGTAACGGGTCATGAGAACTTCAACCCACAAACTAAACAATTTTTGTTTCCTTCATAGCTATTGTCTATATTTCTATCAAATGTAATGGACCTCCTTCAGTCCCCTTGTTTATTAGAAATTTTGGCATTCAAAGTGGTTCAAAAGAAGTTTTGGGTTGCCAACAAACTAAAGCATGCTATGCAAAATTATGACCTCTGGAATGGCCATGCGTTGATTGGGGGTTTGTTTACCACTCATCAAATTCTGAACAACCACAGATTCTTAGTGGTGTTTAATGGAGACAAGAGGGCAATAGAAATGCAGAATTCATAGATCATGAGAAATGCATTCCGAGAGAATGGGCATGTCCTTGGCTCGCTGTTGGAGGGAAAAAAAATGGCTATGGTTCTCACGCTGAAAGACCTTCTGGGGTTACCAAATTTTTTAGGGTTGCCTAGGTACATCAATCCCCAGAGACCTCAGGCAAGGCATGAAGAAAATCCAAGCTACAATCTGCAGTGAAATGATACTTGGGCCCTGGAGAATAGACCTAGTTTACAAACTCCCCACTGTCTGGCCTCGGTGTCGAGTGCAGCATCCAAACGGGCGTCGGGTGCTACAACCAACTTGGGTCAGGAAGGAAGAAATTAGGAAGCACATGGAAGTGGGTGGGGTACCTTATCCCCAGAACTAGAACCAACTGGATGTTCTTCAGGTTGGGGACCACGAATTACGTGACCACACGAGCAGAAGAACATGGCGAATTGCAGTTGGGATATGGCTGCAATAGAGGATGGTGCAATGATATTGGTTGTGGAGTGGCCACACCATTTGCATCACTCTACGGATGATGATGCGATGCAAGAGTAAATAATGTAACTACTGGTGAAGATTTTTTTTGCAAATATGTATAATTATTGATATAGTTGGTACCTCAACCGTGCCTAATTTTGTAGAATGCTAAAATTTATGTTATAATGGGCTTGAGATGATATAAAGTTTTATTTTGGGCTATCTATGGGTCAGTTACCATGGTTTGGGATTTTGATGTCAGTGGTGCCTGATGATGATCAGAACCAACACCGACACTGACCAGAACCAACACCGACACTGATTAGAAGTGACACTGACACCGACCAAAACCGACACCGATATTGGCCAGAACTGACACCAACAACAACAACAACTATCACTGACAGTACTAAGAATTGACACTGACAGACCAACCAAGATAACCGACAAACAATCTCGGCTAGCAAGGTTACCCGATTGACAGCACCGATGACCTGAACTGGCCAGACAATTTTATACAAATAATTATAGAAAAGAATGACTAATGTAGAAGGGTGGTGATTTTTGTTCTTAAATATAAATAATGTACTGTATCTGAGCAAGGATTTTGGGTTTTCTTGCTGGTTCTTTCCCGAATGAGCTCTTGAACCAGATTTTATTAATATACATATTTAGTGGCCCGTCCACTTTGGCTTAAAAAAAAAATAGAATGTCAAGATTGTAGGAACTAGAGTTATTAGACGAGCATTGCCAATAATCTTTTGATCACCTCAAATTTTATCAAAATAGAATGTCAAACAACTACAATTGTAAAGTGAAACATAGGACCTTTCAAGTGGGAGATCTAGTATTGAGAGAAAATTCCCACAATCAACAAGACTAAGAGAAGAAAGGAAATTTTGAGGTAAATTGGCTTGGTCCTTTCATCATCATATTAGTGCCTGGTTTTGGCGCATATTTGTTATCCACATCTGAAGGTTATCTTCTTGTATATCCCATTAACAACATACATCTAAATAAGTTCTATGCTTGATACAACAAGATAAAATTTGTACATGTCAACAAGATCCTGAAAAAAATCCAAAAAGAATGATAAAGATCTTGAAAAGCTATATCTAAAAATCGTGGAAAAGATCTTTAAAAAAATCCAAAATTAGTAGAACAAAGATCCTAAATAAATTTCAAAAACAATAAAAAAATTGAAAATTCAAGAAAAAATATACTTTGGTGAAAACCTGGAAAAGAGGCGTCTTGGTAATAAAAAAAATCAAATATACCAAAAATTGCAATAAAAACAAGTGGTGAAAACTGGGAAAACAAGCACTACTTGTGATAGTAGGTTTCTCCATCTATTAGTGCATCTTGCATTTGCATCCATTATCACTATACATATCCATAATAAAATCCCTTTTTGTATATATTAGAGCCTCGCTAAAACAAAATTCTATCATGGCTTAGGAACTCACATTCATTTAGTTGTGCATAACCGGGGGCAAAATCCTGAGCCTAGTTATTTTTTAAGTTGAGATAAACAAAACAAAAAAGAAAGCAAGTGAGACAACATGTTCCACAAAGAAAGAGAAAGATATCTAACGTGAGCACCAAAAAACTAGCATCGTGAGAGAAAATGATCCAACCAAATTATCCAAAATTAAAATCAAACCCAAATCAGTGATTGTATGTTCTTTTCTGTATCGTGATTTGATTACATTAACATATATTTTGGTTGTATCTTTATTTTTGTTATCATATCTCCTGAGTGTCTCAAGGATGTGTTGAACTAGAGAAGTAAGGAAAAAGCATTCTATTTTCTTTTTCTACTATTTTTGAGGAGATTCTTAGCACTATGCAAACTTGTCAAAGGATATGAATGATAATGGATCATTATGGACATCATGGGTTTGCACAAGAAAAGGATTAAATTTTTTCTATTTCAATATTAAAGTCATCTTGGCTCAATTACCTTGATGTGTGTATCAACTTGCAATATCAAAACTCATGTAAGAAGTATTCAGGTTATCATGGTTTGATTTTATCATTGATATTTGTAATAACTTACAACATTTCAAAAATATCAATGATGAAAAAATGCACAACAAAATGATAAAAAATGGATGACAACGTTGCATTTAGTTTTTCATTTAGATTATATTCATGGTAGATTTCATGAAATTCTTGGCGATTTGTATGGTTTTCAAGGTTGGCACCTTAATCCATTTTATGGAGTACATTGGACATTGAGAAAAACAATTGCCCCTCATTCATCATTTCAGGAGCATTCTGTTTGCATATCATATCATTTCATTGCATTTTAAGTAGTTGGGCATTTGCATCTTATAACCATTTCAACATTTCACATTCATTCATTAAATTTTTATATCATTTCATCATTAGGTCACTGCATTCACATATCCCTTGTATTTTTTATTTCATTTCCATAATCAAATTCATTTTTGCAATCCATTTAAAATTCATAACATAATCACATCATCACATACACATATACATTCATAAACATAAACATTATGCATTTTGTATAATTACATCGCATCATTAGCTCATTATATATATACATTACATGTTTCATTTCATTTTCATAATCAAATACATTTACACATCATGATCATATCATATTTCATGCTATTGCATTTTGTAAAGCATCTAGAAATACTAGAACATAAAGTCATTTCATCTCATAAATGTGCATATCATCTAATTATAAAAGAAACATGACATTTAATCAACATCTCATCTACATACATAGTGATAAAATAATTTCATAGAATCATAATATCATATTTTGCATTGCATCAATATGAACATCAACATAAAAACTAACCTCATCATCATAATCACATGTGCATAAAGGAACATAAAACCATCATATAGGCAACATAAGATCATAAACATACATCCATCATATGAACTACATAAATCATAACCATAAGTGCATAAATGCATCCATCACATAAGCATATAGGAAATAAAATATGTGCATATTTCATAAGCATTATGAACACAAAAAGAAAACATAAACCCATCCAAATCACCATTGCATATCATATAGCTCATAAATAATAAATGTCCAAAGTACAATGATATTAAAGTCCTTGAAACATACATCAAACTGGTGGTACAAATCATAAAATAACATGACATAAATTATATACAGTCCCAGAGGCTAACTATGACTACCTCCTAAATTTGTAGGCCAAGAATGGAGACCCTTACCTATACTTGCATGCAAACCACCTTCTCTTGTACCTATACCAGCACTGCCTGTACCTGGATCTGGTGGAAGCATAAGAGTTGGATGTATCACTCCTCATTTGTCTATGTTATCTCTCTATGATGCCCCATGTTTAGATCTCTATACATACCAGGCTACTCGCCTCTCTAGGGTATTAGCTGGAAATTCACGCCTTTATAATAATCATCCCTCCTAATCTCATAATGAAGATCATGAATGATATTTATGGTAACACTCTATGTTGTTATTTTCTCTATAGTTTGAGATAACTCCTCTACCCTACCCTGTGCCTCAATAGCCTCATCCCACTCTCGAGTGATCATGGATATATATTTATGTTCCTCTGTAGCTATGAGAATGATAATTGACCAATCTTAGTTTGTGCCTAGCTAAGTTGTGTCTGCAGCTGCTATACTGATCTTTGTAAACTAGTAACATGTTCCTGCTGCTAGTAGGAAGGCACTGTGATCCTAAGACAAGGACCTCCCTACTACTATTGTATGTGTATGTCTTATGCCTATTCCTATCCACCCTTAACCTATACAATATCCTGTCTCAGGGGCACATCTAATCTCCCGCCACACCTCCCTCGGGAATGCCAACACTGCCTGATCATCTCAATCATCTCCATCATCATGAATCTAGTGACCCAAGAAACATAAAGAATTTTATCCCATGTATCTTCTATCACTCCTTAAGCTCGCTTGTCATAACTCATGCTCACATCCAAGTTATCCCAAAAACTTAGAGACCATCTTTGCCATAATCCTCTATCACTGCTCTATATCCAGTTTCTACCAAAACAACTATAACTCAAGAAAATACCAACATAAGATCCTGAGACCTTAGACATAAGGTATACACTCATCCCTCTACACAAATATATGCTCACATACACTAATACATAGTACAATGTCTGTACTCACCTATCACTCTCACCTGTTCCTGTAATAACCAACTTTTCTGAGACTTCTACTATATCCAACTGAAACATATGTTGACATCAATGATAAAACACGAATGTCAACACCTCAACAACAAAAATTCCAACAATATATATATGTATGTATATATGTATATAC
>MU226606.1:10316874-10333800 GCA_018584345.1 Thuja plicata
AAGGGGGTGGAGCCCGCCGCCCCTCTAGAGGGGCGGAGCCGCCTGTCTATGGACGGGCAGCTGCGCCGCCCCTCCAATGGGGCGGCTATGCCATCCCTATGTGGGGCAGAGCTGCCCACCCCTCTAGGGGGCGGAGCTGCCCATCTACCAACGGGCGGCTGTGCTACTAATGGGCGGCTATGCGGGGGCAAAGTAAAAATTTTTTAAAAATTCATAAAAAATTAAAAATCGTAAAAAATTCATAAAAACTTAAAAATCCTTTAAAAATTATTAAAAAATTAAAAAATCTTTAATAATCATAAATTTTTTTTTTTTTTAAAATCTATAATTTTTTTAAATTAAACATTAAAAATCTAAAAAATAAAAAACTCTTAAAATTGCAATAAAAATCAATCATGATCAATACTAGTGCATGTAATCCAACACTGCAATCTGGCATATCAAATTTTAATCATGCCTTCATGTTAATCTGAATCAGTCGGTAATCAATTGATCAATTTTTTATCCAATCATTATCATGGGATGTATCCTTCCCAATCCCTTGGATGTGCATTGTTCTTATCGTTAACTTTGTCATCCTTCATCAATCAAGCAATCAATTGGTTTTCAGCTGCTTCGGGGAACATGTTGGTTTGCTTTTGATTTGTTGTGCATGCTTGCTTGTTGCTTGTATGTGTTAGTATTTTTTGTACTTGATCATTTTATCATTATCTCTTTTCTCACGTACTTGACACCTTGTCATCTTGGTTCCTTAAACCTTGATGCATATCATCAAGTACCATATCAAAATTTAGGTTATGCTCCCTAATGTTTACACAATTCATTTGCATTGCATTTTTGCATAGTGAGGTATTTTTTTATTCCCTCCACCCTCTCTCTTGATCCATTTCAAAAGCACATTCGTGTTCTCCAAACCCGTATGTCCTCTCGAGGGGGTATCATCCTTCTATATATCAATTAATTCTATTTTCATCTCTTGACAGCTAAGCATTTTGTCATTTCTTAACTCTCTATTCTGTTGGTCAAAACTTCAGTTAGTCATCGGTGATAACTAACTGTTTTGTCAGTGTGACTTCAGTTGTCTTCAGGATCTCCATCCATCGCAAAACACTATAAGTCTATTTGTTAGGTTACACTATGCTTTGTTCGTTGGGCAACCCTATGACTTTGCTCATTGGTAATGCTGCACATTTTCTCATCAGGTAACACTGTGACTTTTCTTTCATTGATTTATTCAGACCGTTGATGTGTACTCTATCTGTGTATATAGTCACTTTGTGAATACTTGACTTATATGCATTACTGATAGCATATCCTTTGATTCATTGGTTCTTTAAAGTCTTTGGCAGTATGTCCATGACCATAAATATTATATCAATTTGACATCAATGAAAATACAATACATTAACTAATTTAATGTCTTGCATTAACTTTGCTATGTCTCTGTGATCATCAACTTAACATCTTCAAACATTCAATCAGTTATAGTTCATCAATCTCTCCCTTTTCCATTTATTTCAACACACTACATGATCACACTATATTACTACTAATACAATATGAAATATAACAGTTGAATTTCATCAAACTACCAATCTTATGTACTATAAGCAATAAAAATATCTGGTCCTTGGTAAGTTCATATGAGCTTATATTTGATTCTTCTAGCTTTCTCTTTGTCTTCATTCCCTTTACTGGATAGATGTAGAATCTTTCTTTTTCTGATGTAATGTGTTCTTCTCATGTGTCAAACTCTCTCCCTTTCACTGTTCTCTTTTCTTTGATGTCTCTTGTCAGTAATTCTTTTCCTTTGTATGTACTCTCCCTTTCTGGTTACATCTCTCCCTTTGGATAAAGTGATGGATATAATCTCTCCCTGAGTGATAATGGATCCCTGAGGTGATAATAATCTCTTCTTGAGTGATAATGGATATAATCTCTCCCTTTGACAATAATTCCAAACAAATATTTTGACACTAATGTCAAACAAATCCTTTCTATCCACAATATACTCCTTAAATTTCCCAATCCATCAACATTACAACAACTCTAGTGCTCAGAGTAGATAAATACCTTGTTGTGTATAGATTTATTTTTTAAGTCCATCTCTTTTCTTGCATCAACATGAATGATATTCTAATAATATGTAGGCTGATGCAACCTTCTAGTCATCTTACTGACTAGTAGACAAGGGTTTGACCCCTAGTCTCTTTCTCAAGTATTCAAATGCATCCTTGGGCAGTGGCTTGGTGAAGATATCAGCTAATTTTTCCTTTGATTGCACATACTCCAGTATCACCTCCTTTGCTTGAACTTGTTCTCTCAAGTAATGATACTTGATGGAAATATTCTTTGTCTTAGCATGCATAATTGGATTCTTGGAAATATTTATTGCACTGGTATTATCACAATAGATAATTACCATTTCAATAATTTTCATATGCATACCTTCTAGTAACTATTTGATCCATGCAATATTTGAGCAGTTTGTAGCAGAAGCAACATACTCTGCTTCTATAGTAGACTGAGAGATGCATCCTTACTTCTTGCTAATCCATGTGACAAGTCTATCACCCATAAGAATTCTCCTCTAGTTGTGCTATTTTGGTCATCAATATTTCTAGCCTAATCAACGTTGGTAAAGACCTTAAGTTCAAATTTTCCTTCTCTTCTATACCATAAGCCATAGTCCTTAGTATTCTCCAAATATCTTAGGATTCTTTTCACAGCAGTCATATGTGATTCCCTGGGATTAGCAGAAAATATTGCAACTATTCCTACTACATGTGCAATATCTGGTCTAGTATGTACAACATACATGAGTTTTCCAATCATTGATCTGTACAAAGTCTGATTTACCTTTGATGACTTGTCCTCCTTTTTTAGCTTACATCCATTTTCCATTGGTGTTCTAACTGGTTTGGAATCTTCCATCTTGAATATTTTTAGAACTTCCTTGATGTATTTGGATTGTGTAATGAAAATACCTTCATCTTGTTGCATGATCTATAGACCAAGAAAGAAATTGATCTCTCCAAAAATAGACATCTCAAACTCTTTGGTCATTTCATTTGCAAATGATTTGCATAGCATATCATTGCCTCCAAATATGATGTCATCAACAAATATCTTAGCAATCAAAATATTAGCATCAGTAGCCTCCTTCAAATAAAGATTACTATTTTCACTAGTTCTTACAAGTCCAATACTTATGAGATAGGAATGAAGTCTTTCATACCAGGCTTGGGGTACTTGTTTTAATCCATATAGGGCTTTGTGTAGTCTACATACCATGTCCCTTTTGTTTGGATCAACAAACCCTTCTGGTTGCTCAATGTATACCTCTTCTTCACATATTCCATTTAGGAATGCATACTTGACATCCATTTGACATACCTTGAATCCTTTACATGTAGCACAGGAAAGTAATATTATCACTTCTTCTAGCCTAGAAATGTGTGCAAAGGTCTCCCCATAGTCAATCCCTTCTTCTTGTGCATACCCCTTGCATACTAGTCTTACTTTATTTCTGGTGACTTCTCCATTCTCATTTAGTTTATTCTTAAATATCCATTTTGTACCAATAAAATTCTTGTCATCTGGTCTCGATACAAGTGTCCATGTCTTATTTTTCTCAATCTTCTCATTTCCTCATTCATAGCACTAATCCATTCATTATTATTAAGTGTAGCATGGGCGGATTTTGGCTCAAGATCACAAATAAGACATCTTGTGTTTAGAGACTTACTTCTAGTTCTCATACCAGCCTTCTTATCTCCAATGATCTGGTTCTGTGGATGGTTCCTTATGACATATCTAGAAAGTACAGGTTCAGATCTTTGTTTATCATCTTGATCATCATTATGTCCTTCATTATGATCTCCATCACTTGGTATGTCATTTTGAGCAATATCCTGATTGTCGGTATTTGTAGCCTGATGCTCAGGCGCAATAATATATTTCTTGGGAGCTATACATTATTGCTCGGGTAGAGTGTCAGGTTCTTCATTGTAAACAAAACTTTTGTAGTCCTTTGGTTCTTTTGTTCTTTTCTTTTCATTCTTCTCTGCAAATTAATCTATCTTTACATTTGCACTTTCAACAATTTTGTTAGAGGATTTATTGAGACATTTATAAGCCTTGCTCTTGGTGGAATACCCTAGAAAGATTCATTCATCACTTTTGGAGTCAAGATTTCCATTTCTATCATCTTTTAAGATATAACATTGACTACCAAAAAATTTGAAGTAAATTACATTGGGTGTGTAACCATACCATAGCTCATAAGGTGTCTTCTTGGTGTCTCTCTTCAATTGTACTCTGTTCAATGTGTAAACAACAATACTAACAACTTCCCTCAAAAAGATTTGGGTGATGTCTTTCTCTATCATTAGTGTCCTTTCAGGATTAATAATGGATCTGTTCCTTCTTTTAGCAATTCCATTTTTCCATGGTGTTCTCGGTGTAGAGACCTATCTTTTGATTCCATGCTCATTAGAAAAGTTAGTGAATTCATTTAAAATAAATTCCCATCCTCTATCTGGTCTTAAGCATTTCAATTCTTTACCACTTTGTTTTTCTACCATTGCTTTGTACCATTTAAACATCTTGACTGCTTCGGATTTATCTTTTAGAAACATTACTGTCATCATTCTAGAGTAATCATCAACAAAGAGAATAAAATATCTATCACCATAATAACTCTTTGTCCTCATGGGTCCACATAGATCAATATGGACTAATTCTAGAATGACATCAGATGTATGGGTTTTGATTTTGAAACTAGACTTTGTCATCTTACCTTTTTGACATTTTTTGCACATGATATTGTCAGGCTTAATCATCATTGTAAGCCTCTTACATTTCTCTTTCTGCTTATCTTTATCATGTTTTCAAAATCTACATGACACAATATTTTTGATGACATTAAAGTTTTTCCATTAGTAAACTTAGTGAAAAACATTGACAGAGATCATTGGTACAAGCATAACCGGCGGACAAAAACCATAACTGACAGACATCAAGCATATCTGATAGAACAAAGTGTCATGAGAAAATGCTAAGTATGGAATTAACCGACGAACACTGACAAGTGTTGTACCGACAAAGTAAACAGGACATCACCGACGGGTCAATGACATAACACAAAGATCATCACCGATGATACAATTTTGAGAACAAAACTGATAGAGTAGAAAAGGCATACCAAATGATTAGTCCAAGAAAGGAACACCAATGAAAAAGAAAATTGACAGACTGATAGAGCAGCCCGACCATCAGAATTGACAGTCAGTTAGAGAGCTCGCAAATAGTGGATTTGACTTTTACACGTCAGATAAAACATTGCAATTCTATTTATAGAGCTTTAATTTGTTTTAAATCATTACTTGAGGGTTAAGCAAGCATAATGTAAATGTTTTAAAGCATCCTAAAAGATCTAAAACATATCTAACTAAAGATCAAGGTGAAGTTGTAAACCTTGGATCTAGAGTTAACTTGTGAAGCATGAATCAAGAATAGAGCTAAAATCTAGTATAAATAGATTTTCAATCAATTGTGAATTATGGATTCATTGTTGTTGATATCTACAAAAAGAATCTAAGGAGTAGAAGGAAGAATTCATGCAAATTTCATAAATAGATCACACCAATTATCAAGAACACACAGAGGCTACCGACGTGCAGAGAAATGTATTTTTCAATCATGAAAAGATGATTACTCATACATAGGAAGCTTTATTGGATCTTTTATCAACAATTAGAGATTTTATACATCATCAGATCAAAGACTTATGTAGTTGCACTCTAACAAGTGCATCACATCTAAAATCCTTTTGTAGAAGGTGGACTTAATAGTTCTTTACAAATCTCTTAATAGAGAGCACACTTTACAGTGTTGCTAAAGCTTCAAACAAAAAATATCTTAATAGGTCTCCATTGTAAAACTCCTAATAGGGTAGGTCATCAAAAGTGACCAATTGTAAGCCTTTACCGGCCCCTTCTTATCTGTAGATAGTGAAGTCTTGTGGGTAACAATCCCCACCATAGGTTTTACTTCCTAACAGGAGTTTCTACGATATCATATCTTGTGTCATGTGTTATCTATTTTCATGAATGTTTCTTGTATGGTTACATATTAAAGAACTTATGTTATAATTGCATATGCATAAAGAAAGATAAATAGTTAGATAAGATAATTTACAAACTGATGACTAAGGGTTAATGGGCTAACCATGAAATTTTTTAGAGGTACTAATTCACCCCTTCCCTCTCAGTACATCATTCCAATATAACTCCAACAATTGGTATCAGAGCTAAGTCTCTTTCTTGAAAATATTAAAGACTTAAGAGAAAAGATCAGATCAATGGAAAATTACAGACTAGAAAAGACTATTGAGAATGAGCAATTACAGATGCTGATTAACTATGAGCTGTATAAAGAGGTGAGAATCGACTTGAGGAATATTCTTGATGAAAGAAAGATTATGGCAACTAGGATAAATGAGAAGGACTACAAAGAATCAGAAATACAAGATTACTTTGATTCAACAGAATCAACGTCAAGTAAAGCAACAGACCAATCAGATGAAAAGATCACAAGTCTACATGAGGCCAATCAACATCTGATCAAGCAATTGAGAATGCTGCAAATCGGTCAAGAGACTCAAATGGTGAAAATGATTGATGTCATGAATGATGCAAGAAAAGATGAAAATGAAAGAACACTAGCCATTGATGATAGGAGGAAAATAACAGAGAAGCTGCAAGAGAAAGAATCAAAGATTCAAAGACATACTCAACTTCACCATGAGATTACCAATCAGATTATTCTTGAGTCAAGAGGCAAATAAAATAAATACAAAACTCATTGAAAGAATACAGATCATCGATGAGCTAAGAGAAGAGAATGAAAAATTGAAGCATGAAATCAAAGTCCAGAATCAACACAACGAATTGATCAAAAAGGTTGAAGAAAGCAACAAAAGGATGGATGATTTTCTTGATGGACAGAGAAGAGTCAACAACTACACAGGATTAGGGTACAATGAGAATGGTGAATCTTCTAATCAAACAGATCAAAGGAATGCTTTCACAACCCCAAGATCCAAGAAGTTGTCATGCAATCACTATGGAAAACTCGGTTACACCTCAAACATTTGCAGAAGCAAAATGAAAGGTATTCCTCAAGCACAATCTACTTTCATTGGTAATTGTTATAAATGTCAAAAGAAAGGACACAAGGCACATGAATGTAGATCCAAATTGAAAAATCCAAAAAGGAAAACCTACATGGACAAGTACTATCCTACCTGAAAGATGAATGGGCACACACATGAGGAGTGCTGGAAAAACAACAAGACTTGGACACCAAAATAAACTAATAATAGCTACAAACCAACAATAGTAGGTAACTCATATGTTTGGGACTATAACATGGGTAAACTGCACAACATGTGGAAGGTATGGTCATATTGTTGCCAACTGTATGAGAAAGTGGACCAGAAGGTCAAGAGGTTGGACCAATCCAGGTATGGCATGTTTACACTGTCATAAGGTCAGACATTTGATAAAATATTGCAAAGACCATCTGACAGATACAAGTACATATCCCAATGGAAATACGATTGATGACATCAAGAGAATGAGAAACAAGATGTGGGTAAAAGCCACAAACACTGAAGGTGCTGGAATAAGAAATACAAATTTTGAAACCCTATCTAATGGATCTAGTGGCATCACTACATCCAACTAAAATGCACAAGTAATTATGGAACTGCATTGTGAAAAGTTATATTATGCATCGGTTCCATTACACATAGTTCATATTGTAAAATTAGCATGAATAAAAGATGCAATATATTGTTATTTGTTAAACTGTTGAAAAACAATATCATCGGTTATTGGGTACAAATTTTCATCGGTGAACACACACAGAAAAGTTAGCACTACTTACCAGAATGTATCGGTCATTACACAAATGCCAAGTTTCTAAGTGTAAACCGACGGACATTGGTGAACCTTGAGGCAACAAAAGCTGTCTTTGCCACTTTACCGACCATCATCGATGAAGTCACCAAAGCTTCTAGCAACCCTGATGCTTTGCACAGACACTAAAGATGTTACGAATGCCTCTACCGATGAACTCAGTCTTTGTATACCGACGAGTTGGTGAGCATTAATGACAACTTAGGGCATAAAATTTATAAAAGCCCGACGGGTGAACTCATTTTTGCATGCACAATTTTTGAGCAAAGCAAAGCAGAGCAGAGCGATTTCAAAGAAAATTGAAGAGTGACCTTAGCAAAGAGTAAACACATCTCAAAGGATTCATAGGAAATCATAGAGATTCAGTAAGTAGCCACATTCACCAATCGCACTATTTGATTTGCGAAAAACCCTAAATTTCTACAATGCGATGGCATCGACTTATAGAGTTGAAAATATTAAGGAAGATAAGAAAAAAATGTTCAAAATTATCAGTAGAGGCTCTTGTGTTGAACCCAAATACAAGATGCACCTAGAGATAGCATCACAACCTAACGATTTTGGAGCATTTTCTAGAATCCCACCTAGGGTTTTGCTGGTAGAGGATGTAAGGTCCTATATACATTGCAAGATCTTGGAAATAGGAGTTCTAGACCTAGCTAATGCCTACAGGGCACTATGTGATGAAGCTAGAAACCTCAAAGATGAGCACAAGCATATGGAAGTGAAAGGACTCACGAATGCACTGCATTTTCCAAAAGTTTTCAAAATAGAATGGATAAAGATTATTATCAGTAGAATGCACAACAAGACTATATGGATTAATAAGAAAAAGCCAATAACAAAGGATGTTATTCACGTAGTTAATGGTTATCCTATGACTGATAAACCACAAGCTCACAAGCACCCATCCTTGGCAGAAGTGGAAAAACTGACTGGTGCTAAATTAGACAAAAGAGCACTCAAGGTCAACACTATCACCGATGTAGAACTAAAGTTTGGTGCATGTGTGATAGGATATAAAATCTTCCAGGAAAGTAGAATGAATAGCATATCAATCACTGCTATGAGAACACCATACAAGATCATCAAACAAGGAAAGAAGATGGATCTTACAGAGATCATGTTACATCAACTAGAGGAGAACATGTGCACTATAAGATCTTCAAGGACAAACACTTGTAAGTTTGGTTCCCTCATAATGTGCATATTCTTTTACTTTGAAGAATGCTATCCTTCAATAGTAAAATTTGTATGGGACACAAGCAGACCTATAACCATTTAGATAGGTGAATTCATAGAATCACTAGGAATAGATTTTGATAATGTAATGCATTAGTATTTCAAAACCATTAAGGAAATGTTGCAAACTAGAACAAGGATTCTTGAAAATATGATAGAGGAAAATAGAGAGAATATATGTTTCATGGTTGATACCGATTTCATGTATATCCAAGAAGTAGTACCTAGGAAGTCATGGCTTTCAAAGTTAGAATATGAAATCAAAATAGGACAATCCAATGAGTGCATTGAGGCACTACTAAATGAACCAGTGGACAACAAGAAACAAAGATTTGGCACCTATGAAGAGGCCAAACAAAAGATTAAAACAAATCTTTTAATCAAGAAAGCTGTAAAACAGTCAAGCAGAATGGTGAAGAAACTGAAAAAGAAATTGAATGTATCTTCTGAAGGTGAAGAGGAAAAAGAGGGTAAGGAGGAAATCACTGAGGACCAGTTACCCATCGGTGATACAACAGAGGAAAATGAATTAGAGGAAGAACAGTCTGATTCACCACCTCCTCCGCCACCTAAGAAGTCAAGAATGAGGAGTCAGACAACAAAGGATGCAACTCCTTCTCCCATGGTAAAAGGAAAGGTGTATAAGAGGAAACCTGACGCATCAAAGGGAAAACAACCAGTTGGGAAACCTACCAAAAGGAGGAAATTTGTTCAGACAAATGAGGATCTAGAAGACTCAACTAAGGATGAAGCTGATGTAGAAATACAGAAGGAAAAAGAACCTTTGGTTCCAACAACAATTGAGAAAATATGCAAGAGCATCTCAAAATCCCAATCTATTTATGATCCTAACATAAGGAAATTGTTAAAATTTAGTACAGAGGATCAAAATAAGATTGAAGAAGAAATAATTGTTAAAATATGCAAACATCACTATGTTCCACTAGAATTCTTAGAATATGATGTTCCCAAAGAATTGTCAAAGAGATTATCAGCTAGATGGACATTTGCACTACATCAGGAAAAGGAGATAAGAGAAAGAGTACTTGTTACTCTTATGCCTCCTAATTCAACAAAGGAAGAAATTGCTAAGATGATGAAGAAGCATGAAAAAGAGTTCTCACCAAAAATGAGAGCATATGAATTTCTCAAAGGAAAGCTAATTGATCTTGATCAAAATAGCATTAAGAAGTGGTGCAAGATACTCAAAAATCCCACTAAGGAAGCTAGCCCAGAGAAAGAACCAATCACCATCAAAGATATACAAGATGACTCATATGTTGAAATGGATAAAGAAGAGAGTGATCTAGAAGGTCCAAAAGATACCGATATTGTCGATGAAGAATGGCCAAACACTACTCTTGACCACACTCATAGTGAAGAGAGTCAAAATCCACCAAGTCCAATTCACATTGACTTGAGTAAAGATGAAGAAGTTAACAAGGATGACTTGAAAATAAAAGGTAATTTAGCTAATGATATAAATGATGAATCATGGCTAGACAACATTATCAATGACACTATAGGAAAAGGCCTTGCAGTAGAAGTACAAAAAGATGAATATATAAATATTGCACAGGGCAATACCGATGGACGAGATTCAACTATTGACACTACAACAGTCAATACACCGACAAACATGAATATCTTAATCGATGCTATTGATATTCAATCAAGTCTGTAAAAATCATCTAAGAAAGATGATAATATACCCAAGGACATGGGTAATGATGAAAACAAAGATGCATCCAATACTCAAAAGGATACAGATACAGAAATGAAAGATGCAACCGACACTCAACAAGAAGTGTCTATAGAATAGAACAAAGAAGAAGATAAAAAAATTGAGGATACATTGAGAAAGGGTGAAGAAAAAGATAAGGGTGAAGAAGTAAAGCAGGATGAAAGCATTAAACAAAAAGAAAATATATATTTTGATACACCTAAGGCCAATGAGGATACATCTTCACAAAACTAGCCGGTGTACTCATAACAGAAACAACAGGACGCTTCATCTTCTCGACCCTCACCTACCAAGTCAACCCAATCTCAACATTTACAAATGGTAGTACATCAATCTGCCACCCAGCCAAAGATGAAGAAGAAGAAAACATTGAAGAAATATATATTGGCTATCACAATGGATGAAGTAATAGAAGTCTCAAACTTGGATGTTACTACTTTGGATACAGATAAACTTCAAGAGTTTGGAGTGCTATGTCAAAGAAAATCCATTCAGAAGAAAATGATACAGGAACACAAGGAAGAAATGACACTTGACAAGGAAAGAGACATTCTACAACAACTTGTTCCTGAGGTGAAACTTGAACAAAATGCTACAGTTAAGGAGAAAATAGTTGTTCTTACCGATGCCATCACAAACCAAAATGTAGATGCCGAACAAGTAGAGAAAAAGTATCAATACAAGTTAATTGACAAGATCAGCCAAGAAGTGGCAGTGAAAAAGGTAAAGCTCTATGAACTAACTGACCAATTAGAGCCAATGATTGCTGAGGAAATTACCTTAGTTCAAAAGATGTGCACACTTGAAAAGTTTACAAAAGAAAATAGTGACACGTTAGCAAAAATAGATTCTAATGTCACAACTAGTGCACAAAGCCTAACCTCAAATGCAGATAGTATCAAGGTGCATCATGACAAAGTCATCGAGGCTAATAGGACAAGGAAAGAAATATGGGATGCTGAAACATAATTAAGAGGTGAGATTACCAAAATATAGGCACACATCTTACCTAATCTTACTATTCTACAACATATTTCTGAAGCAAGAAACTTAATTGCAACCCCAGAGATGTTTGTAGTAGACAACATCTATGATATACATGTAAGAATATCACTTGAGCACATGGCTCTAGAAATGATGAAGGATAAATGGGAAAAGATGATGGAGGAGATCAAGTCCTCACATTCCCACCTTTTTGATGAGATGTAAGCACCTTTTCCTTTATTATCAAAAAAGGAGGAATAAAAATGTATGTATATTGTATGTACAGAAGGAACACTTATGTAAAGATATTTATGTACAATATATCAAAAAAGGGTAAGAAAAATACATAAGGAAATGTATATATACTTACACTTACCGGCATATACATAGGGGGAGTCATTCAAATGACTAAGGAAGAAGTATACACAAGTGTACATACTAATACATTCAGTATGTTGCACATATCATGTTTTTTTACTAATGTCAAAGGGGGAGATTGATGACATTAAAGTTTTTCCATTAGTAAACTTAGTGAAAAACATTAACAAAGATCATCGGTACAAGCATAACCGGCAGATAGAAACCATAACTGACAGACAACAAGCATACCTGATAGAACAAAGTGTCACAAGAAAATGCTAAGTATGGAATTAACCGATGAACACTAACAAGTGTTGTACCGATGAAGTAAATAGGACATCACTGACAGGTCAATGACATAACACAAAGATCATCACCGATGATACAGTTTTGAGAACAAAACTAACGGAGTAGAAAAGGCATACCCGAAAAACAGTTCAAGAAAGGAACACTGATGGAAAAGAAAACTAACAGACTGACAGAGCAGCCCAACCATCAGAACCGACAGTCAGTTAGAGAACCCGCAAATAGTGGATCTGACTTTTACACGTCAGATAAAGCATTTTAATTCTATTTATAGAGTTTTAATTTGTTTTAAATCATTACTTGAGGGTCAAGAAAGCATAATGTAAATGTTTTAAACCATCCTAACAGATCTAAAACATATCTAACTAAAGATCAAGGTCAAGTTGTAAACCTTGGATCTAGAGTTAACTTGCGAAGCATGAATCAAGAATAGAGCTAAAATCTAGTATAAATAGATGTTCAATCAATTGTGAATTATGGATTCATTATTTTTTATAGCCGCAAAGAGCATCTAAGGAGCAGAAGATAGGATTCATGCAAAGTTCAGAAACAGATCACACCAGTTATCAAGAATACACAAAGGCTACCGACGTGTAGAGAAAGGTATTATTCAATCATGAAAAGATGATTACTCATACACAAGAAGCTTTATTGGATAAGTTATCAGAAATTAGAGATTGCATACATCATCAGATCAAAGACTTATGTATTTGCATTCTAACAAGTGCATCACATCTAAAATCCTTTTGTAGAAGGTGGTCTTAACAGTTCTTTACAAATCTCTTAACAGAGTGCACACTTAACAGTGTTGCTAAAGCTTCAAACAAAGTATATCTTAATACATCTCCACTGTAATACTCCTAACAGGGTAGGTCATTAGAAGTGACCAATTGTAAGCCTTTACTGGCCCCTTCTTATCTGCAAATAGTGAAGTCTTGTGGGTAAAAATCCCCACTACAGTTTTTAATTCCTAATAGGAGTTTTCTGCAATATCATATCTTGTGTCATGTATTATCTATTTTCATGAATGTTTCTTGTATGGTTACATATTAAAGATCTTGTGTTATAATTGCATATACATAAACAAAGATGAACAGTTAGATAAAATAATTTACAAACTGATGACTAAGGGTTAATGGGCTATCCAAGAAAATTTTTAGAGGTACTAATTCACCCCTCCCCTCTTAGTACATCATTCTAATATAATTCCAACATATTTTATGCCACAACCATATGTCTTCATTTCTAGCCATTAAGCAAGTGGTGTCAGTATCATTCAGATAGAATAAGTTACCTTTTTTCTTGTCACCGATACCAATCAAACTTCCTTTTTATTGAAGATCTTTGCCATCTTATTTTCAAATGCTACTCTGTGACCTAAATTATTCAACTAAGAAACACTCAATAGATTATAATTCAATCCTTTCACCGTATAAGAATTTTCACATTTTATCAGGTTATTAAACATTATAATTCCTTTACGTTCAACAGGAAAAGGTGTGTCATTACCCATTCTTACTGTGTTGACACTGAAAATTTCAAGTTCAAAAGGAATGAGACATCAGGGAGGTATAGTATACATTTTTCATATTTTATATAATTTCCCTATGTTAATAATTAAAATGATAAAAATGCGTGTATGCATGTCCCTATCTTATTTTCAATAAATTTAATGCATGTCTATTTTGAAATAAAATAATTATAAAATAATAAATAAGTAGTTAAGTAAAAAGGTGGTGATCAAGAGTTGAACACTCGACCTCTCAAGCCAACCTTTTTTCCTATCTACCTACCCTCCTACCCACTAATCGATTGTCCTATGTTATTCCTTGAGAGTATGGGTAGAGATAAAGGGATAAATATTAAGTGTATTATTTTTCTCTTGTATGAATGTTTCAAAGAGTTTTTCCATTTCACGAGGTTATTGTTTTTACTAATGTGATTTTAATTTATTATTTACCATAAAAACATTAAAGTGAAAAGTGTATTTGTATTAGAAAACATTACTATGTTTTTAGGTTTTGAAATATTTTTAATTGATATTTATCTTTAATTTTCAAAAACCTCAAATACAATCTTTTATTGTACCCTATTGTAATTTTGATTTTATAAAGGGTGATCAAACTTATAAGGTGAAATGGACATAATTGATTATATCTTACCATATGTGATTTGTTTTTAACTTTTTTATTTTAGGAATTATTAATTTGGTGATTTGAATCTATGTTCTTGCTATTATTATTTTTTCACCTTCATTTCATAAATGCATATTTAGGGTTTTTAGAAAGTTGGATTATTTTGCCATAAACTTAATGCATTTTATAAAATGGTTGTAAGTTTTTATAAGCATTAGGGTTGATATTTTCTATGTAGCACTTGCCCTAAGTAAATTATTATTAATATTGTGATGTAGGGTGAGCTTTGAAATTTTTATACCCTAATGTCTTAAGAGTATTTCTATTATGTGATTTATATTGGCTTATTTTTGTGAGAGGATATTTTAGAAATAAATACATTATGACTAATTATTTAATTTTATTGGTATTTATTTTATTTATCAAATAAATTTATGTAAGTTATGATATGGTTTTATTCATATGTTGTCAATTAATAATTGAGCAATTTCAAAGATCATATTGAAAACCTAAAGCATTATAGAATATAATTTATTTAATTTTAAATGTTATTACCTAATGCCGGGTGTTTTTATTCAGGAATTAAGCGTAAGGATTATTATGGACAAAACACCTCAGGATGTAACAAGATTAAATATGTTATATGGGAAATGTTTTTCCTAAAACCATTATATGGTTTAATTGTATTTTTAGGGTTAAGTGCCAGGATTAGGTCTTGTGAAAGGGCATGTCTTTTCACATGAAACCTTTGATAAATATATTTATAGTGAAACATTTGTAACAAAAAATTACTATTCTGACAGAAAAAATGGGAAAACTCTCCCAAATTATAGATTTGAACCTAATGTCCAAATTTTCAAATGCAAATGCCAGATAAGTGGTTTATGCTTTTTGAGGTTATATAGTTCTTTATTTTCAATTAGTTTTTTAGATTACTCTGTGAACCAGGGTATCCTACTATGTTCTTTCTTTGATTCATTTGTTTATGGTTAATTTGTACAATTTGAATTGCAATTGCAAGGTCTGCAAACCTGTCATTGTTCCTTTCGGGCTCTTAATTTGGGTTAAAATCGAGAGGACTAATTGTATAAATTATTTTGAATTTGTGATTCAATAGAAGCCTATAGGATGATGTTCTCGCTTTACAGGAGTGAGTTACCTTAAAACCGTCTCTGACTATACGTATGATTGAATATAATCGACTCTATTCCCAATTTGGCATCAAGTACTGATCTCTTTTCATTTGTAATTGTCATTTTGTTCTTTCTGTAGTTTACTTTTTTTAGTTGATATCTCTCTTTACAAAGCATTCAATTAGGTTTTAGTAATACTTTTAATCTTTAGTTTAGATATCACACTATTTAACAATTAGGATCTTAGGTTTATTTTCCTCCAAAGGATTGTTAACCCCTTTGGAAGGATTTTCTTTTGTTGTGCATGTATTTGTGTAGTTAGAAAGCATATTTGATTCAGGCCTACCAACCTTGGCTTGATCGAGTCAGAATTGTAGAGGCACTTATTTGTGCCTGTCAGTTGGCCTCAAAATGGTCCAAAATTTTTGAGCACCAACAAATTGGCGACTCTACTGGGGAACGAGTTGCAAGTAAACTTTATAAGTTTTTTGTTTTTAGACCAGCATAGAGATTCATTAAATTAAGACATTGTGGTGAGTTTTATAATTCAGATTTGATTTAAAATTGATACTTTAATTCAGCTTTTAATTTTTCATTCTTTATTAAAGCATCTTAAGAATTATTATTTCTTAGATTTTGAAAATTTTAGATTTTACATTTTCAAACATAAAGAAGTAGATGTATGAGTAAATTAAAAAGCTTTTAAATCTGATATGATAGAGCTTATAACTTTTATTAAAGTTTTCATTGTTTAAAATTTATATGTTTAAACTTAAGCGTCTATTTATATTTTTGTAGCATATACTCTACTGAGGAAGAACCCAAACCACTTAATTTCATTTCCTTCTAAGAAGAGGGTGGCGACTCTACAAACATAAAGAAGTGATAAACTTGGTTACGTGATTTTGTCATTAATAATTTCCATGTGGGGAAGAAGATCCTTGCATCCAGATCAACTTGAATTAGACTTAAAGCTAAGGAAAGTCAGGACTCCAAGTGTAAAGATGTCTTATGTACCTCGCATGATGTATCCTGAT
>MU226606.1:10340487-10372257 GCA_018584345.1 Thuja plicata
TTTTAGGTTTTGAAATATTTTTAATTGATATTTATCTTTAATTTTCAAAAACCTCAAATACAATCTTTTATTGTACCCTATTGTAATTTTGATTTTATAAAGGGTGATCAAACTTATAAGGTGAAATAGACATAATTGATTATATCTTACCATATGTGATTTGTTTTTAACTTTTTCATTTTAGGAATTATTAATTTGGTGATTTGAATTTATGTTCTTGCTATTATTATTTTTTAACCTTCATTTCATAAATGCATATTTAGGGTTTTTAGAAAGTGAGATTATTTTTCCATAAACTTAATGCATTTTATGAAATGGTTGTAAGTTTTTCTAAGCATTAGGGTTGATATTTTCTATGTAGCACTTGCCCTAAGTAAATTATTATTAATATTGTGATGTAGGGCGAGTTTTGAAATTTTTATACCCTAATGTCTTAGGAGTATTTCTATTATGTGATTTATATTGCCTTATTTTTGTGAGAAGATATTTTAGAAATAAATACATTATGACTAATTATTTAATTTTATTGGTATTTATTTTATTTATCAAATAAAGTTATGTAAGTTATGATATGGTTTTATTCATATGTTGTTAATTAATAATTGAGCAATTTCAAAGATCATATTGAAAACCTAAAGCATTATAGAATATAGTTTATTTAATTTTAAATGTTATTACCTAATGCCGGGTGTTTTTATGCAGGAATTAAGCGTAAGGATTATTATGGACAAAACACCTCAGGATGTAACAAGATTAAATATGTTATACAGGAAATGTTTTTCCTAAAACCATTATATGGTTTAATTGTATTTTTAGGGTTATGTGCCAGCATTAGGTCTTGTGAAAGGGCATGTCTTTTCACATGAAACCTTTGATAAATATATTTATAGTGAAACATTTGTAACAAAAAATTACTATTTTGACGAAAAAAATGGGAAAACTCTCCCGAATTACAAATTTGAACCTAATGTCCAAATTTTCAAATGCAAATGCCAGATAAGTGGTTTATGCTTTTTGAGGTTATATAGTTCTTTATTTTCAATTAGTTTTTCAGATTACTCTATGAACTAGGGCATCCTACTATGTTCTTTCTTTGATTCATTTGTTTATGGTTAATTTGTACAATTTGAATTGCAATTGCAAGGTCTACAAACCTGTCATTGTTCCTTTCGGGCTCTTAATTTGGGTTAAAATCAATAGGACTAATTGTATAAATTATTTTGAATTTGTGATTCAATGGAAGCCTATAGGATGATGGTCTCGCTTTATAGGAGTGAGTTACCTTAAAACCGTCTTTGACTATACGTATGATTGAATATAATCGACTCTATTCCCAATTTGGCATCAGGCACTGATCTCTTTTCATTTGTAATTGTCATTTTGTTCTTTCTATAGTTTAATTTTTTTATTTGATATCTCTCTTTACAAAGCATTCAGTTAGGTTTTAGCAATACTTTTAAGATTTAGTTTAGATATCGCACTATTTAACAATTAGGATCTTAGGTTTATTTTCCTCCAAAGGATTGTTAACCCCTTTGGAATGATTTTCTTTTGTTGTGCATGTATTTGTGTAGTTAGAAAGAATATTTGATTTAGGTCTACTAGCCTTGGATCAATCGAGTCAGAATTACAGAGGCACTTGTTTGTGCATGTCAGTTGGCCTCAAAATGGTCTAGCATTTTTGAGCACCAACATACTGAACCACCATTATAGTATTCAAAAGTCTCAAATTTTTTTTTGTCCCCGGTCATATGGTGAGTGCAGCCCTTATCTATGATCTAGACATCATTTTTAATAACTTTAGATATGAGTGCAGTTTCTACATACCTTTCTTCATCTTCATCTGAATCATCTTTTACTTCCACAAACACCATCTCGATGTCTTCATCAGATTTGGTGTTAGTATCTTCATCTTTGCATTTAGCTAGGTAATTGGCTTTCTTTCCTTTGTCCTTGTAGTCTCAGGTATCTCTTCTTTCTAATTGTCAATTTCTTCTGTAATCACTTCTGTCATACTTCTTTTCAAATGACCTGTCATTACTTCTATCCTCTTTTCTCCTGTTAGGACATCTTGCAAAAAAGTGTCCAATCTCTTTACAATTAAAACACACAAGTGGTAATTTACCTTTGTATTTACCTTTGCCTCTCTGCATTCTTCTAGCCATAAGTGCTTCAATTTCATCAAGATCTTCTTCTTCACTTTCACTATCACTATCTTTTCTCATAGTGTGTTTATGACTTGATTTACTTATTATCAAAGAAGATTTTATTGCAGAATCTATGTTTGGTAAGACACTATTATCAAAATTATTCATCTCAAATGAAATCAGTCTTCCAATAAAACTATCTAGAGTAACATTGCTATTTTCTACTGCTCTCATTTCTTGTATGGCAGATACTCTAATAGCATAAGTAGGCAATAAGGTTCTTATAATTTTACTTACCACTGTATCTTCATCTAGTACACCTCCAACTCCTTAGATAGCATTGAATACCTCTTTGACTCTTGTGCTGTACTGTGCGATGTTTTCACCTTCTTTCATTCTGAGATCATCAAACTTTCCTCTAAGGCTTTCTGTCTTGGCTTTTAGAACATTTTTATCACCACCATGTACAAGCTTCAATTTGTCCCACATCTGCTTTACAGTTGTGCATGCTTTGACATCTTCAAATTCAACATCAGAGAGTGAGGAAGCAAGCTCTATCATCATGCAGTTGTGCTCATGCTTCTCTCTCATTTGTTCAATTGTGGGTGCTCCTATGGGAAACACATATTCAATATCTAAGTATTGAGTAACATCATTTCCAATACCTGATAAGTGGAGCCTTATTCTATTTTTCCATGAAGCAAAGTTGTCTTTGTTCAACTTGGGCACATCTCATCTGTTCATCTTGTGATCTGTATCTTAGGTCTTGAAACCTTCCTTCTAAGCACACAAGCTCTAATACCAATTGTTAGTAATAACTAAGAGGGGGGGAGTGGGGGGAGGGTGAATCTGTGACCTCAAAAATTAATCCATAATTAGACCCTTCAAACTTAGTACCACAAATTATATCTCTAGTTATCTTTAGTCCTATAAGATGAATGCCTTGAAATACTTTTATCAAATTTCTACTTGTCAGAATGCTTTGTAAAACCTTCTTCTGTATGTTTACGAATAAGCAGTCTTCCTAGTTACTGAAACACAGTAAATAACTAGTATATACCTATCAATCCAGATTTACTTAAGTGAAATGCAAAATAATAAAGTAATGACTCATAGACACATTAAAACATGGATTTTTAATGTGGAAACCCTATTAAGGGAAAAACCACTGGGACCAGTACCCCAAATTTTCACTCTCCTGAAGTGAGCTTGGTAAGAGAAAACACTGTTAAAGGTTATAAACACACTGTTAGGTGCGACCTTGTTAGAGGATTTAAATAGATAGTTTTTCACTTAGTATCTAGCATCTATTGCTACCATCCTTGATCAAACACTCACTTGGCCTGTCAATAGGTATCAGGCATATCCAATGCTACTTTCTATGATCAAAATTTTTGATACTCCTTGGGATGTATCTCAATTAAAAAATACTTTCAAGTCCTTCTTGGTTAAGAGACTTGATGCTTCAATGGTTAAACTGAAACAATAAATTGATCTATTCACATATACAACTTGAATTGCAGATTTTTAGATCTATTGTAAGTACATTACCTTTATGATCATTTTTATCAATTCAATACCTTTTCTCCGCACTATTCTTCTTTGTGATGCTGTATCTCTATTTTTGGTGTCTACAGAATTTATCTCTTTCCTTAGCTTGATTGATCAGGTCTGAATGAAGACTTTATTCTCCTTCATAATCTCTTCAGCATCTATTCTCTTGTAACTCCCCTTCACCACCTTCATAATGAGTTAGGTTGTCTCTTTATAGACATGATCCACAATTCTCACCAATTAGATTTAAAGAAAAACTCTAGTTTTATCTCATAGAGATCTTCTTTCCAACTAGACAAAGAAACTTTAAATCCATTACTTATCTCTGTCTTTATCTTGTTGACTAAAAAAATTATAAGTATTAGTTAAGTCTATTTTTATCTCTTAACAGGTAAGCAATTTTTCATTTCTAAACTCTCTATTGTGTTGGTCAATACTTCAGTTAGTCATCGGTGATAACTGACTATTCCGTCGGTGTGACTTCAGCTGTCTTCGGGATCTTTGTCCATTGGGAAACACTATAATTTTGTCTATCAGGTTGCACTATTCTTTGCTTGTTGGGCAACGCTGTGACTTTGCTCATTGGTAATGATGTGGATTTTTTCATCGGGTAACACTGTGACTTTTCTCTTGTTGATTTTCTATGACCATTGGTGTGCACTCCATCAGTGTATACAATCACTTTGTGAATACTTGACTTATATGCATTACTGATAGCATAGCCTTTGATTCATTGGGTCTTTGAATTCTTTGGTAGTATGTCCATGACCATACATATTATATCAAGTTGACATCAATGACAATACAATAAATTAACTGATTTAATGTCATGCATTAACTTTCTTATGTCTCTGTGATCATCAACTTAACATCTTCAAACATTCAATCAATTATAGTTCATCATAATCTATATCTCTCTGAAGTATTTGACACTTTGTATATAACTGATCAGATTATATCAAGTTGACATCAATGAAAATACAAACCATTAACTAATTTAATGTCTTGTATTATCTTTCTATATTTCGGTGATCAACTTAACATCTTCAAACATTCAATTAGTTACATGTCGTCAATCTCTGCTTTTTCCATTGATGGAAACCCACTGCATTATCACACTATATTATTACTAATACAATATGAAATATAACAGTTGAATTTCATCAATCTCCGCTATTATAACTAATACAAATGTCTGGCTCTTGGTAAGCTCATATAGCTTAGATTTTTTTATTGCAGAGTGTAGTCTTCAATATTTAATCCCTTCACTAGATATATGTATTATCTTCTATCTCTATTTCTAATATGTGCTCTGCCTTGACTATTCCTCTCCTTGTTCATCTCTTTTTCCTTTGACAATAATCTCTCCCTTTGTATGTATTCTCTCCCTTTTTTACTTCTCTCCCTTTGATGGATATTTCATATGTTATCAATCCCTTTGGATAATTAATAACTCTCCCTTTGAATTCTTAGGAACTTCTGTCCATGGATAATGATATAATCTCTTCCTGATGATGAGATAATCTCTCCCTTTTGATGATGAGATAATCTCTCCCTTTTGATAATGAGAATCTCTCTCCCTTTTACAATAATGCCAAACAATTCTTCCATATCATCTTCCATCCTTTTTATAATATACTCCTTGAATTTCCCTATCCATTAGTAATACATTGACTCTGGTGTTCAATACAGATTTGTAACTTGCTGTATATAGATGTATTTATTGCTATCCATCTCAGTGCTTGCATCAATATGAATATTCTTCTAATTAAGTGTATAGGCTGATGCAGCCTCCTAGTCGGCTTAGTGACTGATAGACAAACGATGTACCCCTAGTCTATGTCTTAGGTACTCAAATGTATCTTTTGATAATGGCTTGGTAAATATGTCAACTAATTGTTCCTTTGATTAAACATATTCCATTATCACCTCTTTTTCTTGCACTTGTTCTCTTAGATAGTGATACTTGATTGCTATATGCTTAGTCTTAGAATGTATGACTGGATTCTTAGAAATGTTAATTGCACTTGTATTATCACAATAGATAATCATTGGTTCAAGAATCTTCATATTCATACCTTCTAATAACTATTTAATCCATGCAATGTTAGAGAAATTTGCATCAGCAACCACATATTCTTCTTCTATAGTAGACTGAGAGATGCATCCTTGCTTCTTGCTAATCCATGTGACAAGTATGTCACCCATGAAGAATGCTCCTCTAGTTTTTTTCTTTTGGTCATCAATGTTTCTAGCCCAATTAGCATCTGTATAGACTTGTAGCTCAAATTTTCCTTCTCTTTTATACCATAAGCCATAGTCCTTAGTGATCTTTACATATCTTAGAATTCTCTTGACAACAGTCATATGTGATTCTTTGGAATTAGCAGAGACTCTTGCAACTATTCCAATTGCATGTGCAATATCTGGCCTAGTATGAACAACATACATTAGTTTTCTAATCATTGATCTATACAAGGTCTGATTTACCTCATTTTAATTATCTTCCTTTGTCAGCTTACATCCGGTAGCCATAGATGTTCCAACTAGTTTGGAATCTTCCATCTTGAATATCTTCAGCACTTACTTGATGTATTTGGACTGATTGGTATATATGCATGCATCTTGTTGAAGAATCTGTAGACCGAGAAAGAATTTGGTCTCCCAAAACTTAGACATTTCAAACTCTTTGCTAATTTAATTAGCAAAGGATTTGCATAACATTTCATTTCCCCCAAAAATTATATCATCAAAAAATATTTTAGTAATCAGAATATTACCATCGGTATCTTCTTTTAAGTATAGATTTCTATTTTCACTTGTTCTTACAAATTCAATGCCAATGAGATAGGAGTGAAGTGTTTCATACCAGGCTCTAGGTGCTTGTTTCAATCCATACAAGGCTTTATGTAGTCTACATACCATTTTTCTCTTGTCTGGATCAATAAAACCTTCTGGTTGTTCAATGTATACTTCTTCTTCTAGTATTCCATTTAGGAATGCAGATTTGACATCTGTCTAGTATACCTTGAATCCTTTGAATGCAACATAAGAAAGAATAATTATAAATCCTTGTAGTCTAGAAATGGGTGCAAAGGTTTCACCATAATCAATACCTTCTTCTTGTGCATAACCCTTGCATACTAATCTTTCTTTGTTTCTTTTTGACTTCTCCATTCTCATTCAGCTTGTTTCTGAATATCCATTTGGTACCGATGACATTCTTTTCATTTGGTCTTGGTACTAGTGTCCATGTTCTATTCTTCTCAATCTTTTCTATTTCTTCATTCATAGCACTGACACATTCCTCATTTTCAAGTGTAGTATTAATAGATTTAGGCTCAAAATCACAAATTAAACATCTAGTGTTTAGTGACTTACTTCTTGTTCTCATTCCAGCCTTCTTGTCTCCTATGATTTGATTTTGTGGATGATGTATTCTGACATACTTGGAAAGTTTTAGTTCAACTCTTTGTTCATCATTCTAATTGTCATCTTGACCTTCGTTCTGATCTCCATTACTCGTTACATCATCTTGAGTATTATCCTAATTTTTGGTAATTGCAGCCTAATGCTCGGGTGCAATGTTCTGTTACTCGCAAGTGATACACTATTTCTCAGGTAGAGTTTTAGGTTCTTCAGTGTAAACAAACCTACTATAGTCTTCTAGTTCTTTTCTACTTTTCTTATCATTCTTTTCTGCAAATTCATCTATTCTTACATTTTCACTTTCACTGATCTTTTTAGATGACTTGTTAAGACATTTATAAGCCTTTCTTTTGGTGGAATACCCTCGAAAGACACCTTCATCACTTTTGGTGTCAACATTTCCATTTCTATCATCTTTCAAAATATAACATTGACTACCAGACATTCTGAAGTAACTTACATTAGGTGTGTAACCATACCAAAGCTCATAGGGTGTCTTCTGTGTGTCCTTCTTCAATTGTACTCTATTCAATGTGTAGACAATAGTACTGACAAATTCCCTCCAGAAAGTTTGAGTGATGCTTATCTCTATCATCAATTTTCTTTCACAGTCAACAATTGATTTATTTCTCCTCTCAGTAATTCCATTTTTATGTGGGGTTCTTGGTGCATAACCTTGTCTTTTAATTCCATGCTCATTATAGAAATTAGTGAATTCATCTGAAATAAATTCCCCTCCTCTATTTGACCTTAATAATTTTAATTTCTTATCACTTTGTTTTTCTACCATAGCCCTATACCATTTAAACATCTTGAATGCTTCTGATTTATCTTTTAAGAACATAACTATCATCATTCTAGAATAATCATCTACAAAGAGAATGAAATACATATCCCCATAGTAACTCTTTGTCCTCATTGGTCCACATAGATAAGTATGGACTAATTCTAGAATTGCATTAGATGTATGGGATTTAATCTTGAATCTAGACTTTGTCATCCTACCTTTTTGACAATTCTTGCACATGATATGCTCGGGTTTTGACATGCTCGGTAAGCCTCTGACTTTTCTTTTATTGCTTATCTTTATCATGTTGTCAAAATTCACAAAACATAATCTCTTATGCCACAACCATATGTATTCATTTCTAGCCATGAAACAAGTGGTGTTAATGTCATCAAGATAGAAAAGGTTACCTTTTTTATGTTCACCATTTCCGATCAACCTTCCTGATTCATTGAAGATCTTTTCCTTCTTATTCTAAAATGCTACTAGGTGACCTGTATTGTTCAGATGTAAAACACTTAACAGATTATAATTTTTTCCTTTTACCCAGTACACATTTTCACATTTCATCAGGTTGTTCAACACTATGGTTCCTTTACCTTCAACTAGACAAGGTGTGTCATTACCCATTCTTATTGATCCACCATTATTCTATTCAAAAATTTTAAAATTTTGTTTATCACTGGTCATGTGGTGAGTGTAGCCACTATCTATAATCTAGACATCATTCTTACTAACCTTAGATATGAGTGTAGTTTCTACATACCTTTCTTCTTCTTCATCTAAATCATCCTTCATGGCTACAAATACCATCTCAATGTCTTCTTCAGATTCGGTGTCAATATCATCAGCTCTGTTCTCAGCCAGGTAACATGCTTTCTTTCCTTTGTCCTTGTAGTCTCGAGTATCTCTTCAGTCAAATTGTCAGTTGCTTCAGTAATCTCTGTTATCACCTCAGTCAAACTTATTTTCATATGTTCTATCATTACTTTTGTCATCTTTTCTTTTGTTAGGACATCTTGCAGCAAAGTGTCCAACCTCTTTACAATTAAAATATACAAGTGGTAATTTACCTTTGCCTCTCTGCAATCTTCTTGCCATTAGTGCTTCAATCTCATCAGGTCCTTGATCCTCATTATCACTTTCACTATCATTTCTAAGAGTGTGTCTATGACTTGACTTATTTTCAAAGAAGATTTGAATGAAGATTCTATATATGGTAAGACACTATTATCAAATTTATTCATCTCAAAGGAAATTAGTCTACCATTCAAAATATCTAGAGTAACTATATTGTTTCCAACTACTCTAATTTATTGTATAGTAGAAACTCTTATAACATATATAGGTAGTAAGTTTCTTAATATTTTACTTACCACTATCTCTTCTTCAAGTATACCTCCAATTCCTCGGATAGCATTCACTACCTCTTTGATTCTGCAGCTATACTAAGTGATATTTTCTCCTTCTTTCATCCTTAGGTCATCAAACCTCCCTCTTGGGATTTCTGCCTTGGCTCTTAGTACATTAGCATCTCCTCCATGTACCAACTTCAATTTATCCCACATTTTCTTTGCAGAGGTGCAGGTTTTGACATCTTCAAACTCAGCACTAGAGAGTGAGGAAGAAAGTTCTATCATCATACAATTATGCTCATGCTTTTCTCTCAATTTCTCAAGAGTGTAAGGTCCTGTAGGAAACACATATTCAGTATCAAGGTGTTGAGTAACATCATTACAAATACCTAATAGGTGGAGTCTTATTCTACTTTTCCATGATGCAAAGTTGTCTTTATTCAACTTGGGCACATATCGCTTGTTCATCTTGTGATATTTTACTTGAGCTGTTAAAATCCCTTTCTAAGCACACAAGCTCTGATACCAATTGTTAGAATAAATGAGAGGGGGGAAGGGGGTGAATCGGTGGCCTAAAAAATATTCCATAAATCAACCCAAAAAATTAGTACCACAGTATTAAGTCTCTAGTTATCTTCAGTCCTACAATATGTATGCCTTCAAATAAACTTATCAAATAACTACTGCTCGGAGTTTACTGTTAAACCTTATTATTAATGTTTACCAAATTTCAGTCTTTCATTTACCAAAAAACAATAAATTGCTTAGTGTATACCAATCAATCCAGATTAGTTATGTGTAACGTAAAACACTAAATTAATGACTCATAAACACATTGACACATGGATTTTTAACATGGAAACCTTGTTAAGGGAAAAACCACTTGGGACCAGTAACCCAAAATTTTCACTCTTCTGAAGTCAGCTCGGTGAAGAGAAAACCCTATTAAAGGTTACAAAAACACTACTAGGTGTGACCTTGTTAGAGGATTTAAATAAAATAGTTTGTCAGTTGGTATCAGACATCTCTATGCTACCTTCTATGAACAAACCCAGTGTAGTTTGTCAAATGGTATCTAGCATCTCATGCTATCTTCATGATCAAACTTTTTGATACTCCTTGGGATGTATCTAAATATAGAAAGGATCTTTAAATCCTACTTAGTTAAGAGAATTTTCTAATCAATGGTTAAACTGAAACAATAAATGATCTATTCTCACATACAACTTAGACTTGTAGATTTTCAGATCTATTGTAATCTCATTTTACCTTTTTGATCAATATATCTTTTCAATACCTTTGCTCCACTTCTTTATTCTCAGTGATGCTATACTTTTCTGTTGTTCGGTGTCTGTAGAAATATTTACCTCTTTCCTCAGTTTGATTGATCATGACTATATAAAGTTGTTCTTCATCAGTTTCTCTTCAACATCCTTCTTTTTCATTCACTCCCCTTAATTCGTGATGAATTAAGTTGTCTCTTTATAGACATGATATCACCATTTCTCACTTCTTGATTTTCTTGTTTTTGGCGTGATCTGCAATCTTAGTAAATCTTGATTTAAAGCATAAATTCTATTTTATCTTGTAGAAATATTTTTACCAACTAGATAAAACAAATTTAGATATTTTACTTATCTCTAATTTTAACTTGTTAGTTAAAACAATGTTAACAACTAATAAAGTCTATCTTTAGCTCTACCAGCTAAGTATCTTGTTGTTACTGAACTCTAGTTAACTTTGGTGTTTTAACTCTTTGATAGATTCAGTCAACACTTTAGTTCTCCTTGGGCTTCTCCGTCGGTGTTGTCTGTCCGTCGAGTGGTGCAGGAGCACACCTAGGATAACCTCCATGTTTTAGTCATTTTTTGGCTTGTAATTTACATTGGACAAGTCAAGATAGTTAGGTTGTTTTTAGACCTTAGAATGTCATTACAATGTGGGCTAGGTGAGTTAGTCATTAGGACTAAGGTCACCAAATTAGCCATTGTTAGTAGATTTTATATTTCTTAGGCTTAGTTCCTTAATGTTGGATTTAATCCTTGAATGTGTCTTAAACACATAATTGATTTCAAAGAGATGCCATAAGGCCATAAATGATCTTGGATCCTCAAAATGAAGAGGTTAGAGGTCCTAAAACTCAGGGAGGAGGCATAATGGAAAAGATGCCAAAAGTTGCTAAAATGTTGTCATGACAACATTTGCAATTATTGCAAATGTTGCATGCAACTCGGTTACCTTGGACCCCCCTAAAAAATAGAAGTGGGGAATTGACCAACAAGGCCTAAAAACATGGAATGAGGCATCTAATGTGAGTAGAGGCTTAAAACTCAAGAAGGAGGATAGATTGTAACAAGTTTTGAATTTGAATAGAGCTCTACAACTTTGTGTTTTTAGAAAATCTGAGAATTTGTGTGTGACAGTGATACCTAATGGATCAAAAGCCCTAACTTTTTTTTTTTTTCTTAGGATAGTTTGAAGTGTTTTCCAATCAATAAACTAGTAGTTTTGAGTTAGTCTAG
Organism: Thuja plicata; assembly: GCA_018584345.1. Taxonomy (NCBI): domain Eukaryota; kingdom Viridiplantae; phylum Streptophyta; class Pinopsida; order Cupressales; family Cupressaceae; genus Thuja; species Thuja plicata. The sequence goes on from MU226606.1 coordinate 10,352,282, forward strand.
GGTCATAGTTAAATTGTTTTCAATCTAGAGAGTCCACTGGTCCTGTCCTGACCAGTCAGTCAGTTCATGGCTCCCCCATGAAAAATAACAATGGGATCTTCCTGAAAGTGGTTGGATATGAAAGGGGAGTCACCATTCTATATATATCTAGGATTAGGAGTCATGAAATGTCAAGTTTCTATTTTTAGTGCCAAACCCTAGGCGTGTAGACATTGTCTGGTTAGAGGTTTGGAGATGAAAGATTGAGAATATCTTGTAGGGTAGAGAAGCACTGTATGGGATAAGTGTAGTTATAGATAGGGTATATTCATATCCTAACATGCTATGAGGATTGAGTTCATTCCAATCCAGTCGACCAAGTTTTGAGCAAGTTTTCAACTAGGTTGCAGACAGTCTTAGAAATTAGGCCTATTAGCCCTATTGGACCTAGATTGTAGGAACCCTATGTACGGAGGGCTTAGGAAACTAAAACCTTAAAAATATCTTGTAAATTGATAAAGGTAATCTGGATGTGTGATTGGTTTTTTTAGTTCTTAAGAAAAGTTTTGAAATAACTGGGAAAAACACACTATAAAAGGCTACAAGAAACAGACCTCAATTAGGCTTCCAAGTGATTGAATCCTTGAACCCGGTAAAGACCACATTGAAGACCCTAGTAAATGGATTCAAATGAAAAGGATATGAAAATTTACAAGTTGATAGATGTCCCTGCAATGAATCATGAATGCTAGAGTGGAGTTGGCACTTAGATCTTTCTAGGTGTAGTGGGAGAAGTGAAGATTTGAACTAACTAAAAGGTGTTAGTCTTTCAAGGTGAAGCACATGAGTTGAGAAATCTTAGAGAAGAGTTGGAATTGGACTTAGTTAATCATATAAACCAATCATGACCTAGAGGAGATTAGGTTCCTAGAAGAGACAAGCTAAGGTCTAGTGGTTGAAGTGCTAGCAAGACTTGGAACAATCACATCATATTGGTATCAGAGCTTGGTTGAGATAAAGCTTGTGGTGGATGTTTCAGCCTACTAAATCAGTTGGAGAGAATACACCATTGGGATTGGTAGAAGAAAAAACCATGGTGACTAACGCTGAGTTAGCCAAAAAGGTGGATGAGCAAGAAGAAGACAACAATTTGTTAAGAGAAAGGTTGTCTGAAATGGAGAAACTCTTGGGAGAAGTCCAAGAAAAAGCTTAGAAGATGAAAGGTAAGATAGATCAGAAAGAAGAAGAAGAAGCAAGGGATAAGGGAGTGGATTTAGAAGAGGAAGTTCCAACCCCTGATCCTATCAATGACCAAGAACCCTTCTTAAAGACACTAAAGGCTTTAAGTGGCAAAGCTTTGGAGGGTGTACCACTTTTTAGTGGACAAATGGATCCAGATTTAGTTGTGGATTGGAATGACACTATAGAAAACCACTTCAAATGTGATGGTATCACAGAGGCCCAAAAAGTGAGTGTGGCCAAGTGAAGGTTGAGAGGATCAGCTCTCACATGGTGGAAGTTTTTTCAAACTGAAAGGGAGAAAGAAGGAAAGAGTCCCATAGTCTCATGGAAGGGCATGGTGACTAAGTTCAAGTATAATTACTTGCCTGATGATTATGAGGTTCAGTTGCATAGGAGAAGACACAATCTTAGACAAAATGATTTGGATGTCCAAGCATGCACCAAAGAGTTCCAAAAGTTGTGCTTAAGATCACAAGTGGTGGAGGATGAAATCATCAAACTAGATAGATATTTGAATGGACTCAAGTGGTCTATTCAAGAAGACACGAGTCTTGTGAACTTCAAAACAATTCACCAATGTTATCAAATGGCCTTAAAGATAGAGGAGAAAGGAAAAATAAAACAAGAGAAAACCTCTAAAGGAAGAGGTAGAGGAAGGGATAATAGAGGATCAAGAGGTGGCTATGGTGTGAGAAGTTTAGAATCAAGGACACAAGGAGAAGTCAAGTACACTGAGAAACAAGAGGGAATTTCTAGTAGAGGTGGGAGAGGAAGGAACTCAAACTTTAGAGGAAGAAGTGGTGGACAAGGAAGAGGCAATTACTTTGCCAATATGAAATGCTATCATTGAAACCAAATGGGACACCCTACCTATAGGTGTCCAGAGAAGGGTAGTACTTCTAAAGGAGGTAACAAGAGAACTAATTTAGTTCATGAAGAGAAAAATGTAGCAGAGACACACTCTGAGGTACCACTGAATTTACAAGAAGGTGAGAACCTCATGATGAGGAGAACATTGATCAAGGAGTCGGTTAAAGAAGAGCCAAGCCAAAGAAGGTCCCTATTTAGAATCAAATGTAAGGTGATGCATAAAGTATGTAGATTCATAGTGGACTCAGGGTCTACTAACAATATTGTGTCAGAAGAAGTGGTCAGCAAGTTAGGCATGAAAAGGATACCTCATACCCATCCTTACAAGGTCACACGGCTCAATAAGGGACAACATGTCTTAGTCAACGAGAAAGCCTGGGTAGAGTTTTTAATAGGGAGATATAAGGACAAGGTTCTATGTGATGTGCTTCCCATGGATGCATGTTACTTTCTCCTAGGCAGACCATGACAATTTGATTGCCAAGCTATCCATGATGGAGTGAAGAACTCCTATACATTCAAGAAGGATAAAGTAACTTTCAAAATCCAATCATTGTTAGAAGATGTAGATGTGAAGATAGAAGGTCCTAATGTGCTTATGGTGGGTGAAAAAAAATTCATAGAAGCCATGGAAGAAGGAGAAGGAGTTGGCTATGCATTGGTACTAAGGCTAAGAGAAAAGAATAAAGAAAAAGGAGACAAGAAATCAGAGATACCTAAGGAGATACAAAGCATGTTGCAGACTTATGAAGGTATAGTAAGTGATGGAAAACCATCAGCATTACCCTCTATAAGAGCCATAATTCATAGGATAGACTTCATACCCAGAGCTTCCCTACCTAATAAGCCAGCTTACAAGATGATCCCTCAAAAAAATTAGGATACATGAGGGTGATGAATGGAAGACATCATTCAAAACTAATGAAGGGTTCTATGAATGGCTTGTCATGCCATTTGGACTGTCTAATGCCCCCTCCACATTCATGAGGCTCATGAATGAGGTCCTCAAAGACTACATTGTAAAATTTGTAGTATTATATCTCGATGATATACTGATTTATAGTAGGACAAGAGAGGAGCATCTTCAACACCTTGAAACTGTCTTCAAGAAGCTGCATGAAGAGAAGTTGATGATCAACTTGGAGAAATGTGAGTTCATCAAAATAGAGCTAGTGTACCTTGGGTTTTTTCTCTCTCATGGTAATTTGAAAATGGAAAAAAGTAAAGTGGAAGCCATTATGAATTGGCCTACTCCAAGGACAGAAATAGAGGTAAGAAGTTTTCATGGCCTTGCTCAGTATTATAGGAAGTTTATAAGGCAGTTTAGTGCTATTTGTGCTCCTATGTTGGACACAACCAAAGGAGTAATGAAGACTAAGTTAATGTGGAATGAGAAATCAAATAAGATCTTTGAGTTATTGAAAGAAAAGATTGCTACCCAACCTGTCTTAGTCTTTCCAAGCTTTGAGAAGTTTTTCACCATTGAGTGTGATGCAAGCAATGTGGCTATTGGAGGTGTCCTAAGCCAATAGGGCAGAACAGTAGCATTTCATTTAGAAAATTTAAGTGAAGCCAAGAGAAAGTATTCTTCCTATGAACTTGAAATATATGCATTGGTTTAGGCTTTAAGGAAATGGAGACACTATTTACTCCCCAAGGAGTTCATAGTCTACTCGGATAATCAAGCTTTAAGTTTCTTGAACTCTCAAGAAAATTTAAGTCACAAGCACATGAAGTGGGTTGAGTACCTACAAGCTTACACCTTTAATATCAAACATAATAAATGTGTCCTCAATAAAGTGGCAGATGCATTTTCTACAAGAGCTCTCACAATTCAGGAAATTAAGTTGAAGAGTATGGGAATAGATCATTTCAAGGATCTATATGTTGATGATGAAGACTTTGCAGACATTTATCAGGTATGTGCTGAATTCAAGAATCATTTTCATAGCAAGTATGCTAAATACACTTTTCAAAGTAACCTTTTGTTTAAGGGAAATTAATTGTGTGTCCCTAGAGGGTCTATTAGGGAGAACTTAATACAAGAAAATCATAATGGTGCATTGAGTGGTCACTTTGGGATCACTAAGACCCAAGAACTTGTTCAAAGGTTCTATTATTAGCCAAGGATGAATATTGATGTTAGGAGGTATGTGGAAAGTTGCATTGTATGTCAAAGACAAAAAGGTACTTATTCAAATGTAGTCCTCTATCAGCCACTACCTATTCCCACTAGGCCATGGGAATGTTTGAGCATGGATTTTGTAGATGGGTTACCCAAGACAAGAAAAGGCATGGATAGTGTATATGTAGTTATGGAAAAATTCAGCAAGATGGCTCACTTTGTGCCATGCAAGACCACTAATTATGCTAGTCAAATAGCCTCTCTCTTCTTCAAGGAGATAGTAAGAATCCATGGGTTACCTATGAGCATTGTGCTAGAAAGAGACACTAAATTTATGAGTCATTTTTGGAAGACTCTTTGGCAAAGATTGGGCACTAATTTATCCTTTGGGTCTGCATACCATCCCCAAAATAATAGTCAAACTAAAGTGGTGAATAGGAGCCTTTGAAATCTACTAAGGTTCTTGACCAAATAATATGGTAAAAAATGGGATCAGTTGAATGGGAAATCTGAGTATGCCTACAAAGACACCATAAATCGATCAACAGGGAAGAGCCCCTTTGAGATAGTATATGGATTGCATCCTAGAGGAGTCTATGAGTTGAGAGACTTGAAGAATGGAGTGAAGGAAAGTGGATATGCAGATGATTTTTCTTATGTAATGCAGGAGATACATGATACAGTCAGAAAGACCTTGACAGACAACACCTTGAAACATAAAACCAAGGTTGATGAAGGTAGAAGAACAGGTTAGTTCAATGTGGGTGACATGGTCATGGTGCATCTTAACAAGTCAAGAATTCAAAAGGGAGTCCCTCACAAGTTGCAGATGAGAAGGATAGGTCCCTGTCCTATCTTAGCTAGGTATGGTGATAATGCATTTAGAGTTGAGCTCCTAGAAGATAGTGGAATATCACCTATTTTCAATATTGTAGACTTAGTCCATTACAAAGGACCACATCAAGACATGGATCAGAGTCTCTAAGAAGTGATCAAAGATGGGGAATATCTCAAATTACCCCCTACTATGGTCACATGAGCCGATAGTGTATTGGATACTAGAGTGTACAAACAGACTAGAACCAAAGAATACAAAGAACACTTGGTAAAAAAGCATGGTCAAACCAATGCTGATGCAGTATGGGTAAAGGAATTAGAGTTCAAAAATATGGGGATTGATCTAAGAATCCTCAATACAAGGGTGGATTGAAATTTTTGTTTTGGGGAGGATGGTGCAGGAGCACACCTAGGCTAACCTCCATGTTTTAGTCATTTTTTGGCTTGTACTTGACATTGGCCAAGTCAAGATAGTTAGGTTGTTTTTATACCTTAGAAGGTCATTGTAATGTGGGCTAGGTGAGTTATTCATTAGGAATAAGGTCACCAAATTAGTCATTGTTAGTAGTTTTTATATTTCTTAGGCTTAGTTGCTTAATGTTGGATTTGAGCCTTGAATGTGTCTTAAACACATAAGTGATGTCATAGAGATTCCATACGGTCATAAATGATCTTGGATCCTCAAAATGAAGAGGTTAGAGGTCCTAAAACTTAGGGAGGAGGCATAATGGCATATATGCCAAAAGTTGCTAAAATGTTGTCATGACAACATTTGCAATTATTGCAAATGTTGCATGCAAATTGGTTACCTTGGACCCCCCTACAAAATAGGAGTGGGGAATAAACCAACAAGGCCTAAAAACATGGAATGAGGCATCTAATGTGAGTAGAGGCTCAAAACTTGAGAAGGAGGACAGATTGTAACAAGTTTTGAATTTGAATAGAGCTCTACAACTCTGTGTTTTTAGAAAATCTAAGCATTTCTGTGTGACAGTGATACCTAATGGATTGAATGCCCCAAATTAATTATTGTTTTGTGTTCTTAGGATAGTTTGAAGTGTTTTTCATTTAGTGAACTAGTAGTTTTTTTGTTAGTCTAGGGTCGTAGTTAAATTGTTTTCAATCTAGAGAGTCCACTAGTCTTGTCCTGACCAGTCAGTCAGTTCATGGCTCCCCCATGAAAGATAACCATGGAATCTTCCTGAAAGTGTTTGGATATGAAAGGGGAGTAACTATTTTGTATATATCTAGGATTAGGAGTCATGAAAGGTTGAGTTGCTATTTTTAGTACCAAGCCCTAGGAAAGAAGACACTGTCCGATTAAAGGTTTGGAGATGAAAGATTGAGCATATCTTGCAGGGTAGAGAAGGACTGTATGAGATAAGTGCAGTTCTAGATAGGTTATAGTCATATCCTAACATTATATGAGAATTGAGTTCATACCAATCCATTCGACCAAGTTTTGAGCAATTTTTCAACTAGGTTGTAGACAGTCCTAGAAATTAGGCCTATTAGCCCTATTAGACCTAGATTGTAGGAACCCTATGTACAGATTAGGAAACTAAAACCTTAAAAATATCTTGTAAATTCATAAAGGGTATCTAGATGTGTGATTTTTTTTCAATTTCTATGGAGAATTTTTGAAAGAATTTGGAAAAACACACTGTAAAAGGCTACAAGAAACATGCCTCAATTAGGCTTCCAAGTGATTGAATCCTTGAACCCGGTAAAGACCAAGTTGAATAACCTAGTAAATGGCTTCAAATGACAAGGATATGAACATTTAAAAGTTGATAGATGTCCCTACAATGAATCATGAATGCTAGAGTGGAGTTGGCACTTATATCTTTCTAGGTGTAGTGGGAGAAGTGAAGATTTGAACTAACTAAAAGGTGTTAGTCTTTCAAGGTGAAGCACATGAGTTGAGAAATCTTAGAGAAGATTTGGAATTGGACTTAGTTAATCATCTAAGCCAATCAGGACCTAGAGGAGATTAGGTTCCTAGAAGAGACAAGCTAAGGTCTCTTGGTTGAAGTGCTAGCAAGCCTTGGAACACTCACATCATCGAGGTTGTCTGTCCTTCAGGGTTGTCTATCCTTTGGTTAACACTATAATTTTGGCTATCAGTAATTCTTTTGACTCTGATCATCAGTAATGTTATTTGGTTTCTTTTCTTGGGCATCACTATGACTTTTCTCATAGTTTTCTCTGTCCTTCGGTTTCCACTAGCCGTCGGCATTTGAAGTCACTTAGTGAATGTTGGTCTTTTATGCATTACTATAAGAATAATCTATATCTCTCTGATTCTCTAAATTATTTGACACTTTGTATATAACTGATCAAATTATATCAATTTGACATCAATGAAAATACAATCCATTAACTAATTTAATGTCTTGTATTACCTTTATGTATTTCGGTGATCAACTTAACATCTTCAAACATTCAATCAGTTACATGTCATCATATATATACATGCATATATAAATATATACATATATACATACATGTATACATACATATATACATACATATATATACATACATACATATATATACATATACAGATATAGATATATATATGTATATATATATGTATATATGTGTGTATATATATGTGTGTGTGTGTGTGTGTGTGTATATATATATATATATATATATATATATATATATATATATATATATATATATAATTTGTTTTTTATAAAGGAAACAACAAAACCAGGGTGTTGTCCTATAATATAATCAGAGCAAAACCCTCAAAGAGGATTAGCCATCAACAACCATTAACAACGCATTAACAGTAATCGTATAGAAGTAGAAACAACAACCTAAACTTAAGATGTGATTGGCAAGATTGTGGGTGATTGGTTCTGGTTTCGTGATGTGATTTCATGAGCTAGGTGATGGTTCTGGTGTTTGTGATCATGATGGGTGTTTCATCGGTGTGTTCTATGAGGACTCTATTTCCTAATAAATTATAAAAGGATTATATTAGCGGTGGCATTGAGATGAGAAAGCTTTTATACAATAATAGCATCTATTTATGAAGCAATGGCCCCTACTATTTTAAGGGGAGGCCAAGGTGCCTATTTTTTTCTTAGCAGGCAATCTAAAAATGGTTAGGAAGTGTAAATTTGATCTCCATCAAATAATGAGGGAAGGGGTTAGTAACTAAAGTAAAGGAACCTTGCAGTCATTCAATGGGTTTGGAGCTTCGGTCAACAGGGTTTTGTGTTTTCCTTGTCTTTCCCATGCCTAGTAAGAGTCTAAGGGTTAATAGGGTTTCATTGTTATCTGTGATAGTTTATTGCTCATTAAGAAAGATAGTATCTATTCCAAGGCAGCTAGGCGGCTTATTAAGTGAAGTAGAAGATAGAAAATATAGGTAAGGTATTCCAAATAGATCTAAGACTAGTATGGTTCATGTAGTATATGAGATGGTTCCTCTAGGAGTATTAATAACCTACTATTTATGAGATGACTTATTAGGTGATTGCTTATTATGTAAAGGCAAAGGAAGGGTGTTTGAGTCAGAACAGTAAAGGGAGGGTGCTGTTAGCTTTTGAACCCCTATAGAAAATGGTGGTTGTGGTGTGATTTAGGGTTAAGTACAATAGCTATGTTTTAAGGCCTATTGTTATTAGTGGTAGTTGATAGGTAGGTTAATACATTTGCTATATGAAGAGCTGATTGTTCCTTCTATAGCATGGAGTTCTATCTTAATGAGCTAGGAATTTATCTATAGTAGTAAGGAGTGCTGAAGTAAGAATAAGGTAAGAGGGTCTGTAATAAGATGTACCATCTATTCCTTACTCTCCTTTTCTCGAGCAAGAGCTTTGCACCTTGCCCGAAAAAAAAGGACAAGCAATAAATTCCTCCTCCTTTGTTTTCTAATTTTACTTTGATAAAAATCCCCAATATAGAGGTAGGGCACCCAATATTCTCAATGTATAATAGTCAATTTTATGTCCAGGTATGATATTACTATACACATTATCTTTGCATTTAATACAGAGGCAAAGCTATCAGTTCAAAGTCCAGGTGCATCAAAAGCAGGAATCACAGGTGCATATCCAGGCACATAACCCACGATTGAAGATAGATCTTGGGCATGTTGAATGATGTTATATGGTACTGAGCGATGGCCTGTTAGTAGGGAATTAATTCATATTTAACTCATCATCCAAATGATTTGTTTAACACGATTAGACTAGATTCGGTAAAATCTGTCTCTTTTATAAATCAAACAGATAGAATCTGAATCTATTGATTATATCACCGATAGTACAATTATTGATTTTCTTGATATTCAAAATATACCGTTATTGGCCATATATTAAAAAATATTATTCAATGAAACACTTTTTATATAAAAACTAATGGAGTTCTTAGATTCAATGGTACATTCAGTCAAAATTTATGATACATGTATTGGTTGTACCCAGTGTGTACGAGCATGTCCCATAGATTTATTATAAATGATACCTTGGGAAGGATGTAAAGCTAAGAAAATTGCTTCTACTCCAAGAACAGAAGACTGCGTAGGTTGTAAGAGGTGTGAATCGGCTTGTCCAACAAATTTATTAAGTGTACGTGTTTATTTATGGCATGAAACAACGCGTAGTATGGGTCTAGCTTACTGATTCATCAAAAAAGAAAAATAGTTAGATTCATTCCATACATATTTTTCATTCTCCTTTTCCTCTTTCACTGGTCAAAACCCATACTCGACCCAAAATTGAAAGCATGGGTTTTGATATCGAAAGTCTCTTTTCTCTTCATTATGAGTAATTTACCTTGGTTAACAATAATTGTTATTTTTCCCATATCTGCAGGGTTATTAATCCCTTTATTTCCCTATAAAGGAAATAAAATGATTCGATGGTATACTCTAGGTATTTACTTATTAGATCTTCTTTTAATGACCTATATATTCCATTATCATTATCATTTTGATAATTCATTAATCCAATTGGCAGAAGATTATAACTGGATAAACCTTATTCATTTTCATTGGAAACTAGGAATTGATGGATTTTCCATTGGACTTATTTTATTGACGGGATTTTTAACTACTTTAGCTGCTTGGCCAGCTACTCAAAATCCATGATTATTGTATTTCTTGATGTTGGCAATGTACAGTGGCCAATTGGGATTATTTGCTTCTCGAGATATTCTACTTTTCTTTGTCATGTGGGAGTTGGAGCTTTCCTCTATAAAAAAATCCTCCATCTACTAAACAACAAACCGTCAAAAGTAAAGTACCACATATCATAGTAATATAAATAGTCTAAAGCATACGAGCTTAGAGTAATAAAAAAATTAAACATATGCCACATAGGGAAGAACCAGACCAAGTAATTCAGAGAATAAAAACTATAACCAAAAATTAATAAAATAAGGCCCCAAAGGCCAAAGAGAATCCAAAAAATAAGAGAATAAATAGTCCACATTAGGGCTCCTTCTCATACGATATCTTTGATAGAAATAGTGTCGCCCACTCCTCCATAAGGAACTTAAAGATTTCCTTATAGTCATCTTCTTCTTTCAAATTTCCACCCACCATATGCTCCTGTAGCAAGAAAAAGGTCATCGCAGAACTACACTTTACTTTGAGCATGAATTGGCTCATGTCTTGTAGTCTCTTGTCCAAACCAATAATATCGGCCTTGAGGCACTAGAGGCCACCTTCAACACCATCAACCTACTATTTAATCTTACTAATGACACCACCGGGGGCATGAGATGGGCTAGGGGTAATCATAGAAGGGACCTCCTCCACAATGACAATGTTCTAGGAAGATTGAGTTGAGGAGGGATAAGTGGAAGGAGTAATATTAACCTCATGGATAGGGGAGTGGGGAGAAGTAGGAGCAACATTGATCCTAGGGATAGGGGATATGTCTTTTTTCAAGATTTTAGACACATTGGAAGAGGAGCCGTGATTTTAAAAAATACCCTCTTCATAGTTCTCATTCTCCTCAAAATCTTTAGGGATCATCTCCCACATTCATCTTTTACCCTTTTCTTTGGAAATTATTTTGGAGAAACATGGAGTGTTCACATCCACCAAAATCACAACCTTTGAGTCGACCTGGTATGAATTAGTTTTGATTTTCTTTAGTGGTTTGTCCTTAGGATTAGGGTTGGATTTCTTCTTACTAGTCTTGTCATCTGACATAGCAGTCAGAGACACATCATTCAAACCCTTGATCTTGAAAGGATTTTTAACTCATTTCTTTCTACCAGGTCTCGTAGGAGGAAGAATACTACCTTCAGGAAGAGAATGGGTTTGTGAGGAAGGGGAAAGAGAAATAAAGGTAAATTGGGTAGCGACATTTTTGGGAGGGAACAATGCCAAGTGAAACTGTAGAGGCGGTAAAATACCTTGGTGCAAATAACATAGTTTTTACCATAATATTTAGCTTAATAATATCATTCACATTACTCTCCATGGAATGCAATAGGTAAAATGGGATGGAAATGAGGTCCTGATATTGAAGGTGGTTAGAAAAGGGAGATGGTAAAAGTAAAATACACCAATGCAACCCTCTAAAGTAAATTATTTCATGAAAATAGCACACACCTGTGGCCAAATTCCAGACAACTTCTCTCGATCATAACCACCTTGGCACTTAACCAACTTCTCTTTAGGTTAGAAAACCTGGTTCAAACTGGTCGGATCAGAAGTATGACTAGTTTTTTCCCACTTTTTTCCCTCCATGGATAATCCCATCACTTTATAAATAAACTCCTCATTAACTTCAAACGTGATACCATTAATAGTCACCTTCTCTTTCCAAGAGGACACAAATTGGTGAGATAAAATCTCATCATAACCATTCGTGCACTCCATAAATGAAATGATCGTACCCTCATTGTAGAAAAACATAACCGAAGGGTCATATTTATAAATGTTCATATTTATGATGATAGGTTTGTAGGTATCGGGCTACGTCTTCCCTGAATTGACAGGAGTGAGTGTGCCCTATTGCAATATCTCAATGGTAAGAGAGGGGAGATAATATTTAGGCCTAAATCCCTACCCTAAGCCCTTATTTTGTCCTAGAACAGACAAGAATCTGACTGAGTATCCTATCTGAATCTATCAAGTGATGTGGATTCGTGAGCCTTTCAATGTGTGCTAGTGTGTCTATTTTGGTTGTTTTTTCTATTTCAAGGGTTTTTTTGTTTAGATGGGTTTCAGTTGGATTAATGATGCTTTTAGCTTGTTTTATTTAATGAATAGTTATGGTAAATATTAATATTAATAATTACACCTTTGATAAGGTTAAAACATTGATATATTAAATATATGACTATTTAATAACTGAATATTAATTAAATGCCTATATTTAATTAATTAATTTAATTATTAATTCTTAATTTAATAATTGAGATTTAACAAATATTAAATCCAAATAATGTAATTAATTGTGCAAATGGAATTATTGAGTATTACTTTAAGTTGCATGATTAATTGATTTATTTAAATTGAAATATTGTCATGCATTTTCAATTATGACTTTGCTTTTATATTATAAAGTTGAGTTGTGCATTGCTTTAAGTAAAATTGAAAATAAAACATTTCTTTTAATTTTTAATTAGATAATTAATATTTTATTGGGGTTTCACTTTTTGAAAACCTAATTGCTTGGTTTTTTATATCTCTGAATTGAAAGCCATTTGGAAGGTTGTTTAATCAAGGAGAAGGAGAAATCAGGTGATTGGAGATTTGTTGAAAGCTTAGGAGCATTACTGATTTGTGAATTTCTTTGTATTGCGATTAGATCTTCTCATCAGTTACTAAGGTAGGATTTTGATCTTGTTAATTCTAGCTTCCAGATCCCTGTCTTCTATGCATCTAGAATGCTAGGATCTTGTACTTGAATCTTTCTTGTTTGATATTATGTGTTTATTTTGCTTAAAACTAGGAGAAAAGGTTATTGGATCAATTATGTGGCTTTTCATTCTTGATTGCATGTCAGATCTGTGTTTTGGGGTTAAGGGTTTCATTTAATTGCTTTGGTTTTAATCTGGGCATCAGGGTTTTCATTTGGAATGATTTAGTTTTCAAAATTGCCCTTGTTTTTAGATCTGTGAAAAATGTCTTCTTTTGTGAGAAATTTTTTATTGTTGCAAAAATTGAATTGAAACCCTCAGATCTGTAAATTCGTTACCTTGGAAAGTAGAAATTTCACCTTTACCAGATTCTTATCCAAATCCTAGATCTAGATCTGTATGGAAACATAACAATAAGGTTAAATTGCATGCAAGGTTTTTATTTGAAAATTAATATTAAATAATTACCATTTTCTTGTTTAAATCAATTATTTGGTTGTAGAAAAAGCCTCCCTTTTAGCTCCTTTAGAGCTATTAGTTGAAAGAATATCTCTCTATTATTAGAAAATATAATTTTATCAATTTACTATTGAAAGGAAATTATTATTATGTTGCTGGAGGAAATAAATAAAAATAAATAAAATTTTGTACTTCCTATTAAAAAATATAGTCTGGTGTGAATTTAAATATTAAAAAAAAATTGTTATCATTAGTGCATGCCAAATTAAACTAAATTAAGAAAAATTAAAATAAAAAAATAACTTTAAAAACAAATGAAGATTCATTTTAAAAAAAAATATGAAAGGTGGGTGGCGGGGGTCCCCACACACCCCAACCACCCGTGGGCCACACAGCTTGCTGGGCGCGACAGCCAAGGCTATCGGCATGACAGACTTGCTGTCGACCGCAGTAAGGAAGGGTAGCATGTGGGGGGGGGGAGGGGGGGTTAGCGCGGTGCGGGGCCCNGGGGGGGGGGGGGGGGGGGGGGGGGGGGGGGGGGTTAGCGCGGTGCGGGGCCCAGCCCGCCCGAACATATAAGCTTTGATTTTTTTTGTAAAATTTTAAAAAATGTTTTTTTTTAAATTTATTTAATTTTTATGTTATTTAAGTTTTCATTTATTTAATTTATTTAAATTTGTTTTATTTAAAGTTTAGTTTAAATAAAAGGTTTTCTTTAAGTTTATTAATGTTAGTAATTTTTACTTAGTAATATTAATACTTAATAATTAATATTATTTTTTTATTATTAAATAATTAATAGTAATTATTAATTGAAGATAATGATTAATATATAATAATTATTATTAATATAAAATTTACTTAACATTAACTATGTAATTAGACTTCCTACTGAAAACCACCAATAAAGAAGGCATAGGGCATAGCTTGCAAGCAAAATTATAAGCAGAATAATCGATGCCCTAGCATGGCAAGTTATAGTTATCCACTTGGCATACCAAGGGAAAAATCGTCACCTCCGTGTAAAATATAGAGCAGTGTGTCGAATATTAAAGAGGAGTTTGTTAACCCTACAAATTTCTGGTGTAGATCATAAATTTAATCAAATTGGCTATGTGTATCGGTCACATGAGAGGTGTAATTCAAGATGGCCCAATGTTTTCGGCTCTAGTCAGGATTATGGATGGGGAAAAAATTTTAGTGTGGGATCATTAGATGAACAATTTGTATTTTTTGCAAAGAAAAAATATGTTGATCCCTCTTGTGTCTCTGTAAAACCCTATGTATTCCCGAAGGAAAGGCATTTCATGAAGGAGGATGGTTGAGAAATGGTTTCCAAATTTTTCCATTCTCATAAGAAAAATTTTCTGAAACCCTCGAGTGTTGTTACTTTCAATAGGTTTTCGATGTTGATGTCTTCTCCCCCTAGAATATCTCCTAGGGATCATATCTGGGGTAAGCTTTCTGATCCTAGCCATGATTACGCGAGTAACCTACAGAAGGGAAACCCTAAACCTAGAGTTTACTCTCCTCCACAATGCAGACCCAAGGATTATTGTAAACCTATCCTTAACAATAAGATGTAGGATATAGTTATTAAAGGTACCCAAATTTTCATAGATGGTTTATGGAATCATTGCGCATCCTCTGGGTTATACGGAAAATGGTTCAGTTCTGGGCTGGATATATTCGAAATTAAAAAATGGTTTCAAGATACCCTTGGGGAGCAGGTAAGTATTACTTTTCTCTCCAACAATTGTTTTTTTCTGGAATGTAGAGATTTATCTGTTAAAAATAAATTGTTATCCATTGAACAAATTTATTGTGTAGGGCATGAGATTAATTTTTTTAAATGGGAGCCTAAATTTAATCCAAATATGTTTGATAACATTTTTACACCCAAATGGATTAAGATTTATGATATACTTGTGGAACTAATACACAACAAAATTATTACCCAATTTGGGGATAGTCTTGGAGGTATGTTAGGTTTAGAAATGAATCTTCTTAAATCGTTTGAAATAAAAATCTTGATACAATCTAAAGAAAACAAAGAGGCTTTAAAACCTATTAAATTCATTACTAACAAGACCACTTATCATTTTCAAATAGAGTATTTTAATGGCATAATAGATACCAAAATTTGGCTTATTTCTCGCAAAGAGTCAAAATGTAGTATAATTGACTATACAACAAACCTTCACAATATCTTTAATCCAAGAGAAACATCAGCCCCAAATCCTTATTCTTCCCTTTGAGAAGATGGGAAAGTCTATGAATATCCTAAATTCCCGACCTCTAAGGAAATCATTCCAAATGTTGCCTTTCTGGATAGTGGTGTTTTTTAATCATTAATTTATCTCCTCAAGATACAAAATTTAAAGATTAATTGGTATTCCACAGGTGCCAAAATCTGGCAATTCATATGCTCTAGAAGATAGAAATGGAATGGAAAAAGTAACTTTAGACACAAAAGGAAATCCAAATGAGAATAAAGTAGACAACAATGAAAACCATAAATTATCCCTTAATAGTTCAGTGGTATCTATAGATAAAGAATATATAAGTGCTAATGACTGGAATTTTGACAAGATTATACACCCACCGAAGAAAGCATCTAAAATGGTTTGCCATAAAAAATAGAATCAAACAAACTTTTAAGATATGGTCCCTTGTCGTGATTTGGTGATAGGGTATGAGGATTTAATGGACTCTTCTGATTAGATAATAAGTGATATAGAGGAAGTTGATAGAAAAAAACTGAATGGATAAAAAAATAATGGCATTACACAACAATATAACATTATCAGATATTCTACTATACCAAAATGATATGAAAGGAGTAGAGTCCTCAATTAGGAATAAACTAGATGATATATCCATCCCCTGAAACAAAGGCAATAACTATTAAAATTAAAATAAAAGAAACAAGGAGATAATTTTGAATCCTATACCTTTAAAAATCATACCAAACTTTACATAGGAAGTTAATGGGATCGGTAATCAAAATATTTAGGTTAGCAGTTTTAAGGATTTAGATAAATATAAGAGCAATAATTTAATTTATAATATTAGGGATAATGAGATAGATGAAATTAAGAAATTTCTAGGATTAAATCAGGAATCAGAGGATTTGTTAATCCTAAAAGTAATAGAATCGATTAGTAATGCAGAAATCAAATTGAGACCTATTATGTCTCCTGATTTAGAATCCAACAAGGAGTGGAAACTAGGTTTATCTTTTTCCTCTATTGGTAAAACATGTCCGGATTATCCAAAACAATCTCTTAAGAGAGGCATGAAGTCTCTTATATAATTAAGGCAAAGTGATGGAATAGCTTTAGGTCAAGTCAAAATCACATCAATTCTAAATACATGGAAGGGGAATTTCCTTCTCAAGGATCCATGAAAATCATATCATGGAATTTTAGGGGATTAAATGCCCCTAACAAACAATGCCTTCTCAAGAGGAGTTTATCCTCTTTAGAGGCACCCCTTTTTTTAATACAAGAATCTAAATTAGGATAGGTTGGTTATATATTAATCTTAGTAAGAGGCTAGGAATATGGGAAGTAATAGGTGTAGATGCGGATGGAGCTTCAGGAGGACTAGATTTTATATGGAATCCAAGGTTTATCTCTTTAAACCTTATTGCCTCTAACTCTCATTGGATGGAAACAAAGGTTAGAAACTTTAGAAGCAACTTGGAATTTATCATAATTAACATATATGTCCCTAAATTCCTTCATGAAAAAGGATAGTTTTGAAGGAAATTTAATCCTTCATCCAAGGATTTCCAGGTAAGGACCTTTTCTTTGGTGGGGATTTCAATGCTATCTTAGATATTAAAGAAAAAACAGGTGGGTCAAAGAGTATTACTCAGACAATGATATAATTTAAAGAATGGATACAAATACTTAATAGTATGGATATTCCTTTGGATAATGGAACATTTACGTGGTCAAACAAAAGGATAGAGATTGAAGTGATTACTAAAAAACTAGACATGTTTTTTTTTATATTGGGGATTTATCCAAATTAAATCTTAGCTTTAAATGTAACATCTTATCACATTCAGGATTTGATCATTATCCAATTAGCTTAATCTTAGAAGAAGACTTAGTACCTAAAAAGAACCCCATCAAATTTGAAAAAATGTGGCTTAAAGATGATAAATACATGCTTAAGATAGAACAATGGTGGAATGAAAAAAGCTTCAAGGGATCAAAAACCTTTATACTAAATGCAAAAATTAAACATATTAAACAAAGATTAATTGAATGGAACAAAGTACATTTTGAAATATATTTGAAACCAAGGAAACAATAGAGAAAGACCTAGAAAAACTAAATAAGGTTATTCTCATAGATGAGATGAATATAGAAAATTTTAATGAAAAAAAAATTGTTGAATAACTATGAAGATGTATTGGCAAAAGAAGAATCATACTGGAAACAAAGATCCAGAGAAGTATGGTTAGTAGAAGGAGATAAAAATACTAAATTTTTCCATAATAGTTCTAAGGAAAAACACAATTTTAATAAAATCACAAGTGTTAAGAAAAGTGATGGAACTATAATTGAGAACCCTGAGAATATTGTGGAAGAAGCAGTAAATCACTTTGAGAATATTCTAAATAACCAGGATGGTTCAGATAGAATTGCCCAAAATGAAATATTAAATAACATGCCTAGTATTATTACTAAGGAAAAGAACAAAATATCAAATGCAAAATTTACTAAAGATGAAGTTGAGTTGGCCTTGAAACATCTCCATCCTGATAAATCTCTTGGACCTGATGGATTCCCCACCTTCTTTTACCAAGAGTGCTAGAGTTTTATTGGTGATGAGGTTGTCTCTTCCTTAGAGGGCATGAGAAATTTAGGAAGGTTACTCCAATAAATTAATAATAGGTTCATAGCACTAATACATTAAAAGTCAAATCCTGATGGTTTTGATGATTACAAACCCATCTCTCTATGTAATACACTATATAAATTATTAACTAAAACCCTAGCTAATAGGTTAAAAAAGATCCTTCCTATGCTAATCTCAGAAGAAAAATCTTGTTTTATTCATGGGAGATCTATTTTAGATGGGGTTATTATTGCACAAGAGACCATCCACACTATCCAACATAGTCATCTACCAAGCATGCTTGTAAAATTATATATAAAAAGGCTTACGATAAGGTGTATTGGAGATTTCTATGTAAATGCCTTGAGTCCTTTGGTTTTTCTAAACAATTGGTCAACCTAATTTTTGAATGCATCTCTTGCCCAAAGATGTCTATAATGGTCAATGGTAATCCAACTAGTTTATTTGATATTACACAAGAAATTCATCAAGGGGATCTATTGTCTCCCTTTCTTTTTGTTGTTATGGTAGAATCTCTACAAAGAACCCTAACCAAGGCTAAAAATGATAACCTCATATTAGGAATCAAGATCACTGAAGAATTGAAAGCATGTACACATCAACAATTTGTTGATGATAACCTCATTTTTGGGAATTCTAATATATTAGAAGCCAGAGCAATTGAAAATGTCCTAAATCTGTATTCTACTGGTTCGGGACAACAAATAAATAAAGGTAAATCTGAGATTTATTTTCTAAAGACACCATCTTGTGTTCAACAAAATAAATGTAGGGTATTGGAATTTAACATAGAAGAACTTTCGTGTAAATACTTATGGATCCCCTTAAACAAGGGTAATAGGTCAATGAATTTATGGAATAATGTGTTAGAAAATATTGATAAAAAGGAAGAGTCATGGAAAGGAAAGTGGTTAACTAATACAGGTAAAATAATTATGATCAAATATGTTCTCTCTCCTATTCCTATTTATCAAATGAGGTGTCTTAGTATGCCTAAAGGTATAGAAGCAAATTAATAAAAAACTAAGGAACTTTTTGGCAAGGATCCACTAATAAGAAGACATTAGCATTGATTTCTTGGGATAAGATATGTAAACCATTGGATGAAGGTGGTTTAAATGTTAAGAATATCAAACAATAGAATACAGCTCTAGGTGCCAAATTTGTATGGAAGATGTATAAATACCTAGAGGAAAAATGGGTCAAAATCCTTAGATTTAAAAACTTAGATGGAAGGGGCCCCTTAGGTATCTTCAGGCACAACTTTCCTCCTAAAGGTTCATGAATCTAGAATTTTATAGTAGAGTGTAGGAATGTTATCTCTGATAATGTTACCTGGGATATAGGAAATGGAGGTAAGGCTCTATTCTGGGAAGACTCTTGGAATGCCTATCCACCTCTATGTACCATTCTAAATGATGAACCAACCCTAAAATGTATAAAAGGTGATAGGTGTATATATGTGAAGGATTATTTAGAGTTAGTAGATTATAACCCGGCCCTGGGATGGAAATGGAAATCCTTTAACAACCTTGAAATATCAGAAGCATTTAGGAGTGAAGCGAAAATAATTATAAATAGCAGGAAAATAAATCCATCTAATGATTTTGACAGAATTTGATGAAGGGTGCTCCCCTTAATGCCACAAACTCATAACAGAAACAGAGAAACAACAACAATTTGCAAGAATAGAAAATGGGCTTCTTATTATCTCCACAAATGTGGAATTACAACTTTCAGA
>MU226606.1:10372357-10384393 GCA_018584345.1 Thuja plicata
TTACTAAAAATAGCAAGTTTCCATAAATAGCAGCTCTGCACAAGGTAGCCCTTATTGAAAAGAAAACAGAAATATTTTTGGGTGATGCAAGATTGCCCTTACACCCAGGATGCTCCTGCATCAGAATTATTTGGGCCAAATCCAAGAATGGGAGTATAACACTAAATGTGGGTATAACACTGTCTAATTTAGGAAAAACTCTTACTACATTACCAAAAGACTTATGTTGGAACAAATATTGTCTATCGAAGGCTGCTATGTTCACATGGGCAGTAGTACAACATAGAATCTTGATTGCTAAATGGTTCCAAAAATGGTTATTATGGGCCATCGAGATGTGTCTTTTGTGAGGAGTGTTAATCTGTTGATCACATTTTCACAAATTGTGACTATACGCATAAGTGTTGGATGTGGCTGGACAACAAGCTAATGTGGAAAACTTCCCTCCCTAATAAATCAATGGATATCCTTACTTGCTGGCCAAGAAAGATGGATTCTGGCATGTATGGGAAGATATGGAATATCACACCTTCCATAATTATTTGGGAATTATGGAAGGAAAGAAACAAAAGAATATTAAAGAATAAAAAATTATACTTAGATCAAATTTTAAATAAAATCGATGCCAATATAGTAGAGGTAGTGAATAACCATAACATGGTTAGGAGGAAGGATATGGTTTTCACTCAAAAGACTAAGAATTCAGGAAACTATGGTACGGGTTTAAAATTCCTCCCTTTGTTGGTCAACAAGGAGTAGATAAGGAAGCTTTGAGATGTATCTATGTATGGATACCTCCCTTGGATGGATGGTTCAAATTGAACTTTAATGGGGCTTCCAAAGGAAACCCAGGTAGGGCGGGCATAGGTTGTTGAATTCATGATGGGTCAGGAAAATTGATAGCATACAAAGCCTCCTACTTAGGATTTGCAACAAATAATGAGGTTGAAAGCAATGCTTTGATAGAAGGATTATTTCTATGTAATAGATTAAAGTTAGATAATTTTAAAATAGAAGGTGACTCCTCCTTGATTATAAATGCCATCAGAATAGGGAACACTCAAAATTGGAAACTTAATGGGTTAATTAAGAGAGGAATGAATATTTTTTCATTATTCAAGCAATATACAACTAACCACATCTATAGGGAAGGTAATCAAATGGTTTATTCTCTTGCTAGTAAAGGTGTGGAATGCAGATATGAAGAGGTCATAGTTGACTTAAATAAGGGATAACAAATAAAGGAAGTAGTGGAGGCGTAAGTGCAGATGTATAACTGAACACTTAGAGGTTGAGAATGACATGATAGGTCCCTTACCTTTGTAGGCATATAAACTTTTAGACACTCTTGGTGAGAGAATACTAAGGAAGCAGTTATCAAAGGTTATAACAAGAAGGAATAACAAAAGACAACTTTCTATTTTGAGCATTAGGTGCAAATATAAAACAAATTAATTATTTATAGTTAAGCTATTTTTAGAAGAGGAAATGATAAAAATAAAGGTGATAAAATGATTCAAATTCTATCTTAGAGGACTTGACTTGAATAGGTTATAAATTGGAGTCTAGCATTAGAATAGGGCAAGTCTATTTACTAGTGGTCCAATGGCTACTATGATAAAACTTAGATGATCAACATCTCAGATAGCATTCGATGGTAAAATCGCCATGAAAAGAATAAGAAAAATGATGTTAGAAACTTATGATATAAACGTAAGGGTTGTTTTCATTATTTTAGGGAGTGAATTTATTAAGAATGATAATATCCAATGGGTGAATTTGGATATACCTGCTATGTTCATAGCCTTGGCCTTACATGTAGATCCTGATATAGAGGCTATTGGAAGGCTGTGCACAAAATTATTCAAGAGGAAGTATCTTGTGGATTAGAACAAGGTAATGTCAAGTATAAAAGAAGATTTAACTATTCCTAAACCTAGAGATTACCAGAATTTTATCAGAAATGATAGAGAAATTTATTCTTTTCCTATATTGATGGTTGATGATAGAAATAGATACATTGGAGAGATGCTAGCTATCAGAAGGAACTTAGATTTCCTATTTATTTTTTTGCATATTAGGATAACCCATGAACCAAATTGGTTTGACAAATTTGTGGTAGAAGATGAAGTGGGACTTAGTGTCCATTGTGATGAAATGTGTGAAGAAGATTGATATTAATCAGAGAAGCTATAAATATGCTTCTATTTTAATGATTTTCTCAAGTAACTACTCCAGAAGTTAAAAAGATATACATTTTCAAATATAATGAGAAAATATATAATCATATATAAATATATGAATATATAAGATATAAATATATGTTAATGTATGTAATCTACTTCATATATTCATATATAGGTATCTCTTCATATATGAGTAAATAGGTGTATATGGATATATGTTTTCTACTTATGTGTGGCAATGTTGATAAGCCAAAATCCACTTAAAAGCTTAATGAGTCTTTTAGATTGAAAGAAGCAAAAAATCTAATAGATGGGAAATTAAATATACATAAACGATGGTTAATAAAAACAACACCAATTAGTTAAGTAATTATGAATTTATCGAGAACTAGGGTAATCACTTTAGAATAAATTATATCGCATTAAGGGAGAAATCATGACAATAAATTCTGCAGAGATTCATGTGACAAAATAATAAAATGACATACCACAATTTCCCATCATCTTCTTAGTCATAAATGAATAGCACAATAATTAAGACATTTAAGACAATTGCTATACATTACGTAATTAATAAAGGATAGGGGTTATATTATCGAGCTATTAGAGAATTAATATGAGTATAATCTTTTTGAAGTCACACTTCTTCTTTATGAATAGAAAGAAGAGGTGCTGCTAATTATCTGGTGTGAATTTAACCAGGAATACAGATGATATGTAGCATATTAATGAGTTTATAATCTACATTTTTCTTTAGTAGGTTTAAACTAATATGAGTGATTTTAGTACAGATAATGTATACCAACGTGAGAACCTTTCATGTCAAACATACAAGAGACATGGCATTTCCAAGAAAAATAACACCAGAAAGATGGAATAGAATTCTAAAACCTGTGGATGAAATCACCAGAAGAGAAGTTGAATTGGTGGTAGATGATGCATACTTTGATTATAGTTTCACATTATGAACTAATGGGGAGATTGTAGGATGTTTTAATCTCATGCTTACTCAAGGAAGGGTATAGCAAGGCCGAGACTATAGGACTGTGTAGGAATCTCTGATGGGATAGTCTGGGGTCTATTGCTAGAGATTCAACCTGAATCTTCTCTAAGGTCTCTTTCTTAGACCTTCTAGGGTATTCTAAACCCTAACCCAAGGGAAGTCACTAAGATCTTCACCTCTCACTCAAGACCTAGTTCCCCACCAAAAATTTATCTCTCTATGCTTACTAAACCTACAAGGGTAGGTTCAGTCTCTTGGCTAAACCAACTCATTCAGCCAACACTCTTACAACATCTCTCTTTAATTTTCTTCCCTAACGAAACTATCACTAATCTTGCCTAGGGTAAGAACTCCATCTTCATGTCTAACACTTCTCCTACATAATCTCAAAAGATGAAACTATATACAAGGGCTCCTCTCGAATCCTACCTAGGCACATGGTTCTCACCATGGATTTAAGATCCTCAAGGAGCCATGAAATATTACTACCCAAAAGTGCCAATAACTCATGACTTTCAAAACAAAACCAACTAATCTACTTGCACTTGAAATAGACAATGAAATTCAAAAGATAGACTAAAATCACACTTTGCAACTTCTATTAATGTCTTCAATTTCTATGAAAAACATACATCCCTCAAAAACAACCTGCATCCAGGTATATATCTCACATTCTCCAACAACTTTCACCAACCTCATGAATGCAGGCATGGACGATCATTAAGAAACCTCCCATCATTTCAAACAGGTGTAACTACCCATTAAAGACAAGGTGACACGTAATGAGCCGTTACAATTGACTAGGATGGTCATAAAAGACAAAGCCATGATTTTTGGATTGTTAACTAACATTAGCGAGCATCAGTGTCAAATTTATTGAGCATCAGAACCAAGCATCAGAATGAGCTGAGCATTAGCACCAAGCATTAGTACCAACTAGACACCCATAAGAAAACCTAAGAAATATCACCGAGCGACATCCCCGAGTGGTATACTATAACCTGAGTGACATCACTAAGCGATATCACCGAGCAACCCAAGTAACATCCCTGAGAAACATAGTGTAACTTGAGCACTTCATCTTAGTGTTATTTCACCTCTTTTGGTTGCTAGAGCCTTGGTTGGATTTCTAGAGGTTTACAACCTACCTCTACACACTCTAAACTGGAAAAAAACAACTTAAAAAGCTATGGTGTTTGTTCACCAAATCAACTTCGGTCATTACAAAAGTGGTAGAACAAACACTTTACAAACCTTTCAAACCTAAAATGATTTCTAATCTAGGTTCTCCTGCACCATACTCCCCAGAATGAGAGAAATCAACTTCTAGGTGATTGGATCAATTCAGGATCGATGCCTAACTTCTTGAAATTAGTCTCTTGTACCTATGTAGCCTTTGAATCATCTTTCCCTTTCCATTTGACTAGATGTTCTAGGTCTAGCTTCTAGTCTACTTGGCAACCCTTGAATTCAAAATCTTCTTAGCCTTTGGTTTCAGTGCAATTGGAAGTTTTAGTGCTTTGAGATCCTCTCTATCTACTTCTAGATCATGACCTCCTTTTGGAATTGATCCTTTATAGGACACCAGATCTACCACATTGAAAACTAGAGATTATCCTATCTCTATAGGGAGATCAAATTTATAAGCAACTAACCCATACTTTGCCAAAATTGTACAAGAGCCTATCTTCCTCATCTAAAGCTTACTCAGAACACATTTTTCTAGCCTTTCTTTGTTTAGGTGCACCATGACTAAATCTCCAACTTGAAACTAAACATCTCTTTTCTTGGCATCTACCTTCTACTTGGTGTGAGTTGTACTCTCCACTAATTCTTTCTTCATTGTATCATAGAATTCTTTCATGGATTGAGAAAAATCTTCAGCATACCCACTCTTTTATGCATTTCTTCAAACATCCCTGAGTTCACATATACCCCTGGGATGAATCCCATACACTATTGTAATGGATAAAATTTGGCTCATAAAGGATTGTTTAAATAAGATTTTGCATAAATGAGATGAGCGAGAAATCCTAAGGCCAAATTTAGTTTCTTACACTTAATTATTATGATAAAAAGGACTGAAAGGAACATGTAAAGAATAGTGGAATAGATACCTACCTCATATCATAACAGATCTGGAAAAATTCATTTTCTAAGGTCTGTATTGAGTTTCTAGAAAATTTGATAGTTGATCCCAAACCAGAACGCAGAGACAAACAAAAACCAAAAATCTTTTTCCGTTCCGATGTCATCTTATGAAAAAGGTTGACCTTGACCCACAAATTTCACCCTTGACCCAATAATGTCAACCTTGACCTATGCAGTGTCGACAAAAAATCTGTTTGCGGATCTCGGAAGTTCGCTAAAAAGGGTATCCAAATCTGGTCTCAGATCGGCTGTCCTACACCTGTAACTCCCAAAAATAACACCTAAAAATATTTGAAAAGAGGGATTTTTGGGTGGCTATATAGGGTTTTTCCTTAGTCAAACCCCCATTTTGGTGATCACCTCCATGAATAGCCAAATATAGAATGTAGTGTGTGTGTGTATTGATCTCTTGAAAAGAGCTTTTAAACATGCAATATCAAGATCTAATATTCTAGATTAACAATCCTAACATAACATGGAAATGAGAAAGAAATGAATGGATTTAAATATGACAAAGAAAGCATACCAAGCTCTCAAGGCTAAATTATTCCTATCAACTCACAATCCATGAGTGCTACCCCATGGTAATGTCCTTTGAATGCTTGAATGGTGAGAATAGTAGATCTAGAGAGAGAGCCTTCTTGCTGCAATGAAGATCCACCATAGATTATCCTTCAAAATGATTGATAGAAGATGATGATATGTCCACCTAGCTTGTCCTTCTATATCATCCTCTTGCTTGTTTGCATCATCATTTCATCATGTCATCTCTCAATTTCCTTTCATGACCAAATGAAGGAAAAAGAGAGTGTTTATATAGAAATCTCAACATAGGTCTCCTAGGGAAATGCAAGGGATTCTAATTCAAGTTCTACCTTGAATCATGGTCCAATCACAATTACCAATCAAAGAGGGAATGTATTAATTCAAATATCAGAGAAAACACTTCCGCATCCAAACCCGGGGACCTATTTTAAGTTCTGGACCCTGATAAGCTCCAGATTTGAAAGCGGGGACCAACACCTATCAAAGGTCTATGTCAAACTCAACCCTAACCTAGGTTAGGGTTGACCTCAACCGTAACTTGAGGTTTCAGGTAGGTCACCAGATAGTTGCTGAGAGGTTCCCAGGTCAGTCGGGGACCTAGGAAGGTGGGGAAATATACTAGAATGTTGAGAAGGCCTAGAGGCCCAGAGAGAGAGTAAGATGAAGCCCATGAGGACCCATACATAGGTCCTACCTTTAAAGAAGAGTAGTAAAGAAGGAAATCTAGGAGGATCCACTAGATCCTAACCCTAATTTTGCCTACACATGTATAATCAAGCACAGATGCACACCTAATATGCAAACATACTAAATAAGGGTGCTAAACCTATCAAAATGGAAGTGCTTCCATTTTAAGATGATTCATTTAGCCCCCACTTTAGCTTAGATATGATGCATGAATATGCAAGCTAAGTCAAGAAAACATCATAAAGTATAAAAATGATATAGCCAAGTCCTCAATGCAAAGATCTGCAAGAAACCATTAGTATCCGCAACCTACAGTGCACGAGGTGTATGAAAATCCAAAGAGAACCTAAGTCTTACTATGATGATCTTGAGAATTATATAGAGCCCCTTATGCCCCCCCTGATTCAGCTTTCTAATTTATGGAAGGTGAAACAGGGTGATAAGGTGATTTCTATGTATTGAATATGCAATTTTTTGAAAAAGTCCTTTCCTAAACCAATTAGAAGGGTCCTAAACCTTCCTAAACTATTTAAGAGGTTAGGTATCTAAATCAAAATTCTAGTACTTCTAACGGCACTGAAAATAGAGCTACTGAACTCAAGTTATGATGAAAAGAATAGATGTCTATCTAAATGCATATAAAGGAAAAATTCGAATTTAACCTAAAATTTCAAATGAAACCCTAGCAAAACCCTAATTTATTGTCTATAAATAGGAGAAAGAGACACTTACCATCTCATTCTTCCCATTTGTAGAGTTTGGGGAAGAAGATAGGATGCCAGCAGACAACCATTGCCTGAGGCGAGTTCCTATTTTGAGTGCTTGTGATTGAAAATTTCATTTTTTTATAGGGAAGTTTGACCCTGACCCAATAAGGTCAACCCTGACCCAGTAAGGTTGACCCTGACCCTTTAAGGTCGACCTTGACTAGGAAGGTTCTGTCCTTTTTGAGGGCAGGTCGACCCTAACCCACTAAGGTCAACCCTGACCCATAAAGGTCGACCCTGACCCAATAAGGTCAAACTTGACCTAAAAAGGTTGACCTTGACTAGATCAAGTAGGTACAAAAGATTTTTTATGCAGAAATACTGATATGATTCATGTTTGTGCTTGCAGGATCCCGTCCATCTCTGAGGTCATCCCTTTGGAGGGTTACTACTATCTGTCAGAGGGAGTATCTCTGAGCTATAGCAAGATGAGATATAGTTATTGAGAGATGTGGGATTGTATTGGGTAGTAGTCCTACCATAGCTGAGGTTCCATCGGTCCATGATATCACCCATGATAGAGAGATGGGATGAGGATACTTGTTCCTTCCATCTTCTGTCAGGAGAGATAATGATCACTCTAGAGGATGTGTATAGGATCCTACGACTTTTGGTCCAAGGTGAGCCTGTCAGAATGAGAGTACCATGGGGTTTGCCTAAGGTTTTTGTAGATATGGAGTATTTTTTTGGGATTGGTACCATAGATGAGGACCCTATCAGATCAGATATCATTGGCAGCCATACTAGCAGGTCTGACACCCTTGGTACGGAGAGTGATGCTATGTATACTTGCTTTGGTTTTAGTGCCCAACACAAAGGTTATAGTATTTTTAGCACCATTCACCCATCTTGTATGTAGGATGGAGAGTGACAGGATCACTGTCTCATGGGGCCGCAACATTTTGGCACACCTTTATCATGAGATGAGTCAGTTGGTGAGATATCAGCAGGAGAGTCTTACAATGTGCACTTTGCTATAGGTTTGGATGTTTGAGCATTACACATGTACACAACCACAGGGTACTCCTGTGATGATAGATGTGAGCACACCGAGAGCCTTTGCATATCCACTAGTAGATGTTTGGTAGCATGGAGATATCCTCTTTTGGAGGGTATGATTTGACCGTATACCAGGTATAGATGTGATATAGAGACCTTATTGTCAAATGATAGAGTGTCCTAATACCTGACATCATTTGAGACACTCACAATAGCATAAGCTGTGAGAAGGTCCTACCAATCATGTCGTGATGCTGTATTACTATGATAGGGTGATGAGATAGTTTGGTTTGATGCACGGAGTCCCTTGGACAGTACCTCGGTATGCCTATCTGACGAGATATTATCAGAGACCTAGTGCCATATGTCAACCTATAGTAGCTGATATTGTGGATAGTGAGATAGATGAGACCAAGGATATAGAGGTAGCTACTGAGATATCCTATGCTAGTGTTAGTAGAGAGTATATTAGATATTGGAGTTTACAGGGTACCCATCCTATCTTCCCTGATGACCACCCCAAAGGTGATCCAAGTCCTTCAGAGAGGAATCACCGAGGAGATGACATACCAGTAGGAGAGGAGGAGGAGGATTAGAGAGATGAGGAGGAGCCTCCCTTCGAGGGAGATCCTATGGAGGAGGAGAGAGAAAAGGAGAGAGCAGAGGAGAGAGTAGAGGAGATGCCCCCAGGCTATGGTATAGGGACCGGTGATGAGGCAGTCTATGTTGCTCCCTTGAGATCATAGTGACCTCCTTGAGCACACATAGAGACACCACCACCGAGGCCTAGATAGAGTGAGCGAGGTGAGATTAGTCAATCCATGCCCCCACCATCTAGATCCTTTAGTGATTCCTAGGCCGGAGATCTAGGTATGATACAGCTTTTAGAATGTTTTTTGAATAAAGATTTTGTTTGGAAGAAGAATTGAATAAGTTTTATGTTTTTAATTTTTGTAGGGAGCATAGCAGAGTGGAGGAGTTTTTTATCCAAGGTTCTGAAGGATACATGTATATCCTACCAACTACCGGCTAGTGAGAGAGAGTCCCTTATAGAAAAAAGGGATCCCGGAAGGCATGCAGACATCTTCCTATGTGTACAATGAGAGTTGAGGTTATGCAAGGAGACAGAAGAGAAACTGATGGCTGACGTGCAGAGAGCTCAGGAGCAGATCTAGGAGATGAGCATATCGAGAAGTCACACACAGACTAGCATTCCGAGATCCTCAACCTCGCATCATAGATTTGAGAGAGCTGGGAGTCACCATCCTTCAGAGCATTGTGATAGAGATTTATAGATATGGCACTTGTGCCACATATGTACCAAACTCGAAAAAAGTTTATTTATGAAGAAAACTTTATTTTTTTGGAACAGTTAGTTCTATGGTTGATTACTTTTTTCTTTCATCAATGCACAAAACTTAAAAAGAAAGAGGAAAGGAAAATATGTATGAAATGCATTCTAAGATACATAGCTTATAAAATAATTATTCTATAAGGAACACATACACACATAGAGAAGGAAATGATGATTTAGGGATAATAATGTTTGAGATGCATGATATTGATAGTTTCCTTAAGAGGAACGCCATTCATACCAGCAATTTTATAAGCACCAGAAGTAAAATCCTCAATTACCACAAAGGGTCCAAGACAATTTGGACTAAATTTTCCTTTCTCATTGGGTAAAGTATTCACATTTATTTGGTTCTCATATAAGACTAAATCACCTACCATGAATGACCGTTCAAACACTTTGTGATTATATTATTTCTGGAGTGATTTATGATAGGCCGTAATGTGTTCCAAAGCATTTATTCATTGTTCATCTAACATCTCCAATTGTTGTAATATTTGTTCCCAGAAGGTATCTTTGTCAATGATCCCATGAAATGAAACACACAAGGATGGTATTTCTAATTCCAAAGGCATGATAGAGTCAGTCCCATAAACAAGATTATAAGGTGAAGTGCCAGTGGCTGTATGAACACTAGTCCGATAAGCCCACAAGGCATAAGTAAGTTGGGTATGCCAATCTTTCGCATGTTTGTTAACTATTTTCTTTAATATTTGTTCAATAAATTTATTTGATGCCTCAGCTTGACCATTAGATTGAGGGTAATAGGGAGTAGAAAATCTATGTTGTATATGATATTTCTCCATGAATTTCATGACTTCTTTGTTCTTGAAAGATGTACCATTATCTGAAACTATCGCTGAAGGAATACTGAATCGTGCTATAATATTTTTTAGGATGAAATCACAAATAACATTTGCAGTAGTAGAATGAAGAGGAATATCTTCTACCCATTTTGTAAAGTAATCTGTAGCCATGAGAATGTACATATGTCCTTAAGAAGAAGCTGGTGAGATTTTTCCAATAAGATCAAAACCCCAAATGCTAAAAGGCCACGGAGAAACTTGATTACAAAGCTCATGAGCAAGAGCATGAATTAAATTATCATGTTGTTGACACTGAGGACACTTTTTGAAAAATTTAAAGGAATCTTGTTCCATTGTTTGCCAGTAGTATCCCATTCTGAGGAGTTTATTAACTAAAGATTTCCCACCAAAATGTCATCCACAAGAACCAGAGTGAGCTTCTGCTAAAGCTACAGGTACTTCGGTCTTGTTAAGACATCTCAATAGTAAACCATTGTATGAACATTTATAAAGTGTTTCCCCTAAAATGATATAGCGGGCTGCAAGTTTTCTAATATGATTACGTGTGTTTCTAGTTGCTGATTCTGGAAAAGTATTATCTTTCAGAAAATGAAAGATATGTGAATACCATTCATCTCAATGCAAATTAAAACAATCTACGGTAACCCTATCAGAAATTGTAGGGATTTTAAGAGTGTGTATATTAAATTGAAAGTCATCCTTATTGTTCTCAAGGAAAACTAAAGAAGCCGTGCTCGCCATAGCATCTGCATGTCGATTATCTTTCCTAGGTAAAGTTTGAATTGTGTAAGAAGAAAATTGTGAAAGAATATCTAGAGCTACATCTCAATACTATGCCATTTTATCATTTTTAGTTTGAAAACCTCCTTTGATTTGTTCCACAATTAATTGTGAATCCCCATAAATTTCTAAGTTTTTAATATGAAGGGATAAAGCTGCCCGTAAACCAGCTATAAGAGCTTCATATTATGAAATGTTGTTAGTACAAGGAAAAGTTAATTTATATGACATAGGGATCGGTTTCTTCATAGGAGGGATCAAGATAATTCCCACCCTAGAACCTATCTTGCACTTAGAACCATCAAAATATAATTCCCAAGTATCATCTTGTTTGATTGCAAATATATTCTCATCAGGGAATTCTATAGAGGTAACAATTGTATTAGAATGAGGAGAAGGAGCTTCATCTAAATGATCTGTTAAAGCTTGTCCTTTAATTGACTTTTGAAGGATGAAATTAAGATCAAATTTTGTGAGAAACATCACCCATTTGGCTAATCAACCAGAGAGATCAGTTTTTGAGAAAAGGTGTTTTAAAGGATCGAATTTAGCAGTCACATTGACTTCAACATTAAGTAAGTAATGTCGGAGTTTTTGAAAATCATAAAATAAAGCCAAGCATTGTTGTTCTAGTTGAGTATACCATGTTTCATAATCCAACAAGGTTTGACTAATATAGTATACTGGTCTTTCCTTTCCGTCACTATCATGTTGAGCCAACAATGCACTCACAACA
>MU226606.1:10385349-10396523 GCA_018584345.1 Thuja plicata
GAAACCAATTGATCATGTTCATCTTGATTCAAACACTTCCCAATTTTAATTGTTCTTTCCACATCATTCTCATCTACTTGAACCTCAATGGTCTTAGTTATTAATAAGTTACTTTGTATGGGAGAATATATTGGCAAAGGGGAAATATTTGATTAATCAAGTTCTCAAAAATAGGCTTCACTATTGAGACAATACTATTTTCTTCTTTTATGATGAAATGTAGGTAGATCTTGATAGGCTCCTAAAAAATCAACGAGGGCTTCATCCTTAGGAAAGATATCTAAACTAGGCTTTTGAGCCATGTCAAGGAGAAGTGGATTAACCAATTTCAAATGTCCACAACAAATATGATTAACATTAAGTGGAAAAGCTGATGGTTGCCTATAAGGATTGAATCCTAACCCATAAGTATAATCGCAACTTTCATTATCCAGGGGTACTTGTATACCTTGTTCATACTTACCACAACCTTTTCCATTAAATCTTGATTTTTTGAGTAAATGATAACCAGAACCATACTTGTCGGCCATATCAGATTGAGTTAAAGGAACAACATATGTCACAATGTCATAGCAATCTGGTTTTATTGTCTCAATTGTTTCATCACGAGAAGAAGAAACAAAGTTACTTTTTAACGCCTTAGAAATCAGAGAAGGAATAAAAACTTGTTTTTCAAACTCAGTTTGTTCTTTCATAAATTCCAAATCTGATTCTTTATGTTCTCCTAGAAAAGTAGGATTAAAATCCAATGTTCCCCAATCATCTTCCACTAGGGAAGAAGATGGAATCTAATCTTGTTTAACCTTAGGTGGTTGTTCAAGTTTTTAAATTGGTTGTATAGGCTCAGGAACCTTAGCATATTTTGTGTTTAAGCAGGGATTTGGTTCATCATCCGCATGTAGTGTGTACATTAGATTGTTGTATATGAACCTAACCTTGCGATGAAGAGTAGAAGGAACCACATGCATAGTATGTAACCAAGGTCTTCCTAATAGAAGGCTATAATTGAGTGGTATTGACATAACATGGATAGGGGTATAAAGAAGCACAGGAACAACTTTAATGGGAAGCGTAATAATACCCAAAGTTTTCTTTGCAATATTATCAAATCAACAAATAGGAATATTATCTAGTTGAATAGTTGTAAGATCAGCTTTAATTTCCTTAAGCATAGCCATGCTACAAACATTAAGCCCAAATCCATTATCAATCAATGTTCTACCAATGATACTCTGATTAATACAGACAACAACCATAAGAGCATCATATTGATTCTGCACCTTGACAGTAGGTAAATCTTTATCAGAAAACACAATTGGAGGTATAGAAGGCATAGTATGCATGCACTCTAGAAAGGAATTAATGTTGTCTTGATTAGGAGGTGTGGTAGGGAGAGTAGATAAGGATTTTTGCAATGCCTCATGATATGTAGGGGAAGTTTAAAGTAATTCCCATAAAGATATCTTAGTGGGAGTAGCACGTAATTATTCCACTAAGTCATATTCCTTAAAGGAATATGGTAACCTAGGTGCTTGAGGAAGCATGGGTTGAGAAGGAGGTCAAGTTGCTAGGATAGTAGGTTGAGGATTATTTCATGTGCAATAAGCATGTGAAACAGAATCCATGTTACCAAAGAAATCCAAGGGGTCTCTGGGTTTTCCCTTAATAGTTATTTGAGGACAACCTTTTACCATCATCAAAGGTTTGGGAAATAACTTTTTAGGTGTCTCAATGTTGCAAATAGAAGAATATGAAGGTAACCATGCATACACTATATGGTAAAAGTCAATTGAAGAGGTTGTGGAGGAGGGTGAAATAGGAATAGGATCCATGAGGATCGCATTCAAACCATTTTCATTCTCACTTCCATGTACCTCATTAAGGGATCTATCATTTTTTACAAAAAAATCCTCATCAAAGTATTCAAAACAAAAATCATACATGTTGAACACAAGAAAACACTACAAGCATGTAAAATGTAAATGTTTTTGTATTTTTAAAGAAATTTTGTGATTTTTATGAATTTTGAAATATAAATGCAAGAGCATAAAAGAAAACCTATTTCTATATGCATGCAATATCTAATATGAAATGTAAATCTAACACCAAGGAAAAGAAAGAGCTATCTATCGTAGGTTCACCAAAATGTAATCGATAAAATTTAGCTCGTAAAGGATTGTTTAAATAAGATTTTGCATAAATGAGATGAGAGAGAAATCCTAAGGCCAAATTTAGTTTCTTACACTTAATTATTATGATAAAAAGGACTGAAAGGAACATGTAAAGAATAGTGGAATAGATACCTACCTCATATCATATCAGATCTGGAAAAATTCATTTTCTGAGGTCTGTATTGAGTTTCTAGAAAATTTGATAGTTGATCCCAAACCAGAACACAGAGACAAACAAAACCCAGAAATATTTTTCCGTTCTGATGTCATCTTATGAAAAAGGTCAACCTTGACCCACAAATGTCACCCCTAACCCAATAATGTCAACCCTGACCTACACAGTGTCAACAGAAAATCTATTTGCAGATCTTGAAAGTTCACTGAAAAGGGTATCCAAATCTAGTCTCAGATTGGCTGTCCTGCACATGTAACTCCTGAAAATAGCACCTGCAAATATCTGAAAAGAGGGATTTTGGGGTGGCTATATAGGGTTTTTCCTTAGTCAAACCCCCATTTTGGTGATCTCCACCTCCAAGAATAGCCAAATATAGAATGTAGTGTGTGTATTGATCTCTTGAAAAGAGATTTTAAACATGCAATATCAAGATCTAATCTTCTAGATTAAAAATCCTAACATAACATGGAAATGAGAAAGAAATGCATGGATTTGAATACGACAAAGAAAGAATACCAAGCCCCCAAGGCTAAATTATTCCTATCAACTCACAATACATGAGTGCTACCCCATGGTAATGTCCTTGGAATGCTTGAATGGTGAGAATAGTAGATCTAGAGAGAGAGCCTTCTTGCTTCAATGAAGATCCACCATAGATTATCCTTCAAAATGTTTGATAGAAGATGATGATATGTCCACCTAGCTTGTCCTTCTATATCATCCTCTTGCTTGTTTGCATCATCATTTCATCATGTCATCTCCTGATTTCCTTTCATGATCAAATGAGGGCAAAAGAGAGTGTTTATATAGAAATATTAACATAGGTCTCCTAGGGAAATGCAAGGGATTCTAATTCAAGTTCTACCTTGAATCATGGTCCAATCACAATTACCAATCAAAGAGGGAATGTATTAATTCAAATATTAGAGAAAACACTTCCGCATCCGAACTCGGGGACCTATTTTAAGTTTCAGACTCCGATAAGCTCTAGATTTGAAAGCGGGGACCAATGCCTATGAAAGGTTGATGTCGACCTGAACCTTGACCTAGGTCAAGGTCGACCTCAACCCTAACCTAGGGAAGGGTCAACCTTGACCCTGACCTAGGGTAGGGTTGACCTTGACCCTGACCTGAGGTTTCAGGTAGGTCACCAGATAGTTGTTGAGAGGTTCCCAGGTCAGTCGGGGACCTAGGAAGGTGAGGGAATATACCAGAATGTTGAGAAGGCCTAGAGGCCTAGAGAGAGAGAGTAAGATGAAGCCCAAGAGGACCCATACATAGGTCCTACCTTGAAAGAAGATTCATAAAGAGGAAAATCTAGGAGGATCCACTAGATCTTAACCCTAATTTCACCTACACATGTATAATCAAGCACATATGCACACCTAATATGCAAACATACTAAATAAGGGTACTAAACCTATCAAAATGGAAGTGCTTCCATTTTAAGATGATACAACTATTTTAAAAGGGCTCTTTCCAGTGGATCTATTGACTGTGTCACTATAGGAAAATTCTTCCTAAGCGAGTAACTAATCCCATGATTGTCCATATTATTTTGTGAGACATCTCAAAAGATTTCCTAAAATTCAGTTCACCATTTTAGTTTGACCATCGGTGGTGCAGGGCACCTCCTGAAGTTCCTATTTTTTGATTAAGTTTTTTTTATAAGACGAATCCTTTGGGTCACCCTAGTGTGTGCATGTGTGGGTCTATTGTGTAAGGTGAAGGACCCTAAGGTAAGTTATAAACCTATGGGTTCCTGAAACCATGTTAGTCCCTTTTGGTGATTTTAGTGTTTAGTTAGAAGTTTATGTTTTGAGACCTTAGGATATGGTCTTAGAGTTTTTTGGACCTCTCCCACACCCTTGGAGGTTGGTAGTGTTGGCACTTTACTCAAAATAGCAACTTTGACAAATATTGCCAAAAAGTTATCTTTTTGCAAAATGTTGCATGAGCAACTCTTGCAAAAAGTTGCTCAAAGAATGACAACTCAAATGTAACTAGCTACACTAACTTCTTGGAGCATATATAACACAAATATGATGCTACTATATGTTCTTATTCCTTCTAGGAAGGCTAGATTTTACTATGTACGAAGCTTGATGTTTAGAGAAGGAAATAGAAGAGTTTTTTTGAGTTATTTGGATAGTGTATGACCTGGTACAGATTTATTTTGTGAATCTAGTTGCATAAATTTGTGATTCTTTGAGTTACTTCAACATTCCAATTGGTTTTATTTGTTTTTGTAAAGTTTTATAGAAGTTAGAGATTCTACTTGCTCACTGTATGAGAATCCAAAGTTTACTGGGTTTGCTCCAAATATGTGATCCTAACTTGGGATTTAACTAGTGGATTTACTCAGCCACTTGGGAAATACAAGTAAGGATCATGCTCTTTAAGATTCCTAAATCTTAGAAGCTCAGTGTTAGTTATATTATTTTTGAGACAAAGCCCTAGGCTAATTATCTCTATGCAATTAGCCTAGTTCTTTAGTACAGTCACATGCATGTGAACTATATGATTGGGAGGATCAAACCATTGGTGGATCTAGACCATTTTGGGATAGATGAAGGTATATAAGCCTTTTTTTTCATTATGTTAACCCACATTAGACCACTTTCTTAGTAATCCAAGCCTAACCTAGCTAATTAGGTCTGTGAGCTTTGCAAGAGTTTAGTGGTGTAGGAGTGGAGTGAAGTGCTAAGGCTTTGGGAGGTTTCAAAAATCCATAAAGGGTATCTAGAAACCTAGTCAGATTAGTTATATCCTCCTATGTTTGAAATTTATGCTCAAAAAACCCTCTAGATAGAGCTATAATGAATTCTAAGCCATTTAGTGTTTTACCATCCTTGGGTCTATAGGACTGAATCCATTGGTGGATTATCTATACTTGGGGTCTAAACAAAGTCTTCCATCACCTAGGTTTTTTGTTCAAAGCCTCTAGTGAATATTTCTACTCTTTATCTTGGGTTAGGGAAAGTGTCCCTAAAGGAGATATTGCAAAGATCTGTGTCTTAGCGTGGAGAGCTAAGTTGTGATAAAGGGAGTGATTTGGCCTCTTAGAAAAGTCTATACAAACCCTAGGAAGACATATGTGGAGTTGGGGTTCTTGAATCATAAGTTAGAAGTGGTTACAAGGACTTGGATCCCATCTAGGTTTTCTTGCAGTGCACTCTGCATCAGGTGGTATCATAGTTTGTTAAGACCTTGGAAGAAGTGAAGAATGGGTGATAGGATAGAATAATCTCAAGGAGAGGAAGTTCCTACTAGAATCACTAATGTGGAATTGGATAAAATTGTCAGAGAACAAGTAACCAAGAACAAGAAGATGGATGAGGAGATAAAGAAGTTGAAGGACTTCCAAATAGAGAAAGAGGAAGGAGAAGATTCTAAAGAAGAAGAAGAAGAAGAAGAAGAAGAAGAAGAAGAAGAAGACATAGAGAATTATGAAACAAATAACATACCTAGAGAGAAATCCAAATTTATTGAAGCTCTTGAGAGAGTTAGAAGGAGACATCAGAAATCATACATTCCCATGTTTTGTGGGAAAATAGATCTTGAAGAATGTATGGATTGGATAGAAGCTTTGGAGAATTACTTTGAATGTGACAATGTCTCTAAAAATTAGAAGGTCAAAATTGCAAAATCCAAAATGAAAGGCCCTTCCTTAAGTTGGTGGAATTTTCTACAAAATTAAAGGATGGAGGAAGAGAAGAACCCTATCTCAACATGGAAAAGGATGCTGGTAGAAGTCAAGAAATAGTTTGTACTAGAGGACTATGAGATCACCCTCCATAAAAATTTGCAAAATCTAAGGTAGAAGGACCTTGACGTGAGTGGATACACTAAAGAGTTTCATAGAATGACCTTGAAGGCCAAAGTCCCAGAGAGTGAGAAACACAAGATTGCAAGGTACCTAAATGGACTAAAATATAGCATTCAAGATGAAATGAGTTTATTCAACCCTGAATCAATACATAAGTGTTTTTAAATGACACTGAAATATTAAAGAAAAATAGAAGGGGAGAGGACAACACAATAACAGAGGTAGAGGGAGTAATTTCAGAGGCATAGGTAGGTTCAATGGCAGAGGTCCATTTCAAAGAAGTCAAGGACATTTTATTAACCATGAGTCAGAAGGAGAATACAATAATAGAGGCAACTTCAGAGGTAGGAGATCAACTTTAGATGCTCTGAGAAGAATGACACTAGTAGACAAGGAGGGGATAGAAGAGTACAACTTACCCAAGAAGATGAAATTCGAAGTGTATCCTGCTATCATTCTGCAACATCAAGACCTACAAATCTAGAACAAGGAGAATGCCTCATGATGCAAAGGACACTCCTAAGAGTACCTACTACTATAGAACCACCTCAGAGGAAGTCATTATTCAGAAAAAAATGCAAGGTGAATAACAAGGTATACAAAGTTATAGTTGATTCTGGATCCATTGATAATATTGCATTTAGGGAGTTAGTCACTAAGTTATGTAACACCCCAAAATTGGCATCTTGCAACCCTAAACAATTTTTTTGCATTTGTCATTCTTCTGGATCATCAAAGTCCTATTTTACTAGGCAATTCTGAGCTTTAACTGACTCTACTCGACCTAAGTGTCAAATGTAGAAAATCCTAAATCTACATTAATCATACATCATATTTAATTCCTAAGTACCTATTTGGCTAAATAAACCTTATGATCAAATTAATTTAATTAATAAATTCCTAGCACTTTAATTAAATTAAATTCACCCTCTTTAGCTAAAGACACATGAAAAATGAATTAAATGATATTTAATTATTAAATAAAAATCCTCATTTTCAATAATTGAATTTAATTATTCAGATAATTGAGAAAAAGCAATTATGAGGTCATATTTATTTAATTAATTGGATAATCTCTCAAAAATATTTCTTCTATTCAGAATTGGAAACTTCTCTTTAATTATGCTTTAAAGAGAGAGAAAATAGATAAATCAAATAAAACAATTAAATCAAAGAAAGAAAATAGTTAAAGCAAAGAGAAAACAATTTATTGTATTCTTTTAAATAAATCTTTCTATTCTAAACTGGCTTTTCTATCTATTTTATTTCAAAAGAGGAAACTTTCCATTCTGAACAACCTCTGAGTCTATAAAAGAACTCTCATTCTCTCATTGAAACCCCCACTCATTTTTATGCATTGTTAGAATACTGAATTATTGTCACATTTCTTGATAATCTCATATAGAATAATTTCATTTTGTAATAAGATAGTTTCAATTTCTAGAATAATTGCATTGAAATCATGTCTTAGATTAATCTCACATCTTTCAATTCTTAGAATAACTTTGCATTGTATTGCATTGATGGAGAAAAATCCTTCATTCCTAGACTGGTCTATGGTTGTGAGACTCTCATCCTAAGAGCTATTTCAAAAACCCCGTCTGGATAGAAGGCAATAGGTCGAATCATGTAGGCAGACAGGATGAATAATCTCATATTCAGTCTTGTGTGTATCTGATGAAGAAGGACTATGTTGAAGTGTATGGTGAGTTAACAAGCCCAAATTTACCACATACATTTCTAGCACTCACCCTGGGGTAGGTACATTCTGTTCTGGCCTCATTTCATTTCATTTTTTTTCATTTTTTTCATTTTGTCCATACTTCCAAACAACTCTGTTCTAATCTCGCGTGAACTTTCTGAACATCTCGCGCAAACTTTCTAGTGCTTCGCGTGGCTCTCTGCACTTCTTCACATGATCTAACATATATCTTTGTGTGAAATTACATTCCAGAGCTTTCATTTTGATATTTTATTGCCTCAATTTTCTAATCACTTGCTATTTTCTGACATCTGTGTTTCTCTGATTTTATCTTTTGAAACAGCATAACAGTGGTTTGCAGGATGTTGAGATAAAGAAAAGCCATTATAAACTTCTAACGCCTTTATTGTGGGACATTGATATGAAGAAAGGCATTACAAACTACTAATGGGTTTATTGCAAGACGTTTGTCGAAGACCTTGCATGTTTTCACAACTTCTTATATCTGTTTTTAGTAGTTAAAACACACTTCAGTTGGTGCTTAAAATGAATCATTTTCTTGCGTGATTGAAGTGTTTTTAAGATTGTAATCATAATAACTACATGAATGTATCCTCTCCCCTCACCTTTATGGATCTTGGGTGTAAGAGAAATTCATGTGATTCTTCTGGAGTGGCTACCTCTCGAGAGCTTTAGCAGAGCCGGTGAGAGTGGATGCCCAACCGGTAACAGGCTAAAGCCAAGCCCTTCTAAACTGGTATACAAAAAATGCTATGGTGATTAATGTCACAATAGACAGGTGTGAATTCATTGTGGCAACCAAAATCACCTCCAGTACCCTAGTAGTGCATTAAAGTCCCTACATTGTTAAGGTGAAAACCTTGCTTTGAAAGGATTGGGAGAGCCCCCTTTATTGGGAAAATGACTTGATCACAACCACCTGAATGGATGTCCTTACTATAAACTATTGATCTAGTTTCCAAAAAACCCTCTATCTATTGGTGTGGAAGGTCAGAGACTGACTAAGATGCCCCACATTTTTACGGCGTTTAGTAGAGATAATAGCCCTTTGGGAAGCAATTCCTTTGGGGTTCGAAGCTTGGTGTGCCTAAGAAATGAGTGCATATGTAAGGAGGAGCCCGTGCCTCAAAGATTCTAAGTTGTCCACTAAGAGTAAGCATTGCTGAACTTTGGTTCAAGTGTGGATTCAACAGATATTGTCTTGGCTATCCTAGGATTGTGATGTTCTTGTTCTGGTACTACAAACATTCTGTTTAATGTGTTTTGCGTGGGTGTATCATTTGAACAATTGAAACTATTGTCAAAACACACAAACTGTCAATCTTGAACATGTCCAAAACAATCTATAACTTGAACTATCTGTTAGAAAATAGCATGATTTTATCTTGGGAAACACAAACTGGTCTTAACAGTCTGATTCTGTAAACATTCTTTTTTTCAACATTTGCAAAGTTTTGTGCGACATTTCCCAATCTTCGCGTGCTTTACTGAGAATCTTCACGCGATACAAAATACACTATCATGTGACATTTGGCATTAGTGCCATTATTCTATCATCTTTTTATTTTTACAAACTAGTGTCATTTTTTGCACAAATACTACAAAGTTTCATGCGGGTCGGTGAGGAGCTTCGCGCGAAAGAGCATTTCTTCACGCAAATTTGGAGTCTTTTGTCCAAAAAAGAGAGCTAAAATCTGTAAGTCATGTGTGCTTCTATTAGATTTGGTCTCTTATGTGGGTCTATTTTTCTGTCTTCCATCTTCACATAGTCTGAAACTTGGTTTCTTGGGTTGAGAACTACATGATTCTTTCTTAAACTGGTCTCATCTCATGTGTTTTTGATCACTTTCATCTATGTTGTCATGCCTTTTGTCACAATAGTCATCTCTTGGTTGTTCTAGCCTCATCTCCAATGATTTGCACCAAGGATACTTCACCTTTTGGCACATTCTGTGCAATTACTTTGAGACAATTTCAAGTTTGGTCCTAGTTCACATTCCTTGTTCAAACTTTGTCTATGACTGTCACAACTTGAAGTAGAAAAACATTTCCTTCAATCAATCAAGATGAATCTATACTTTCCACACCATTAGCGGCTACATCTAGTGAGGAATCATCTCGATCTCCTTCCCCAGTACGTCAAACTTACAATAAATGGTCATTTCTAGTGGATCTTAGTCAGGTTTGAAATCTTTTGTTCCAAGAAGACCCAAATTCAGAGAACACTCAATCTTTTAATACCGAGTCTTTACACCTTGAATCCTTGCATTTTGGAAAGATAGAAAATCATGACCAATCAAGTGGTGAGGTTAGCAGAACTGACCTCTTTAAAACTTGGGGTAAGTCCCATTCTCAAGACCCCCCTAACGATTTAGAAGTAGAAATCACTCTAGAAGAGATTGCACAAACTCGTGCTAACAAAGATTTCTGTAGAATATATGGGAGTTCTCCTAGTTGAGGAGAAAGAAAAATATATTCTTGAACTAGCCAATCAAGGGGCTAAGTTACCTTCCAATTATGCTATAGAAACACTTGTCGAGAACGAGGAAGAAACTTAAAATTCCCACTTGCAAAAAGAAATGCAAACTATGCAAGAGAAACTCTCTCAACTCTTGAAAGAGAAAGACAAACCTATCACACAATCCACACTGGAAAGCATCTTTCCTTTCCCATTTGATAAAGATCTTCACATGCCTCCTTTTCCTGAAGGATTTGAGCTTCCTAAATATGACAAATACTTGGTTACATCTGACCCTCAAGACCATTTGACAGAATTTGGTGCTCTCTCCATGGAATTCATACACGACACAACCTATCTCATGTGTCTTTTCCCACATAGTTTGGGAGGATCAGCTATGGAATGGTTCTCTTGACTACCAACTGGCATTAATTTTTTTTATGAAATTGCCAATTTATTTCTACAACACTATTCTCACAACATCCAACATCCAGTTCATATCTGAGATCTTTGCAATTTGAAACAAAATCATGGAGAGTCC
Organism: Thuja plicata; assembly: GCA_018584345.1. Classification (NCBI taxonomy): domain Eukaryota; kingdom Viridiplantae; phylum Streptophyta; class Pinopsida; order Cupressales; family Cupressaceae; genus Thuja; species Thuja plicata. Next base: position 10,396,247 of record MU226606.1, read on the forward strand.
TTCTTGGAATTTCTCCAAAGATGGAGACAACTCTATACACGATATTCTTGCAAGATACCTGAATCTAAAAAGTTGGACATCTTTCTCGATAATCTTCTACCCAACTTTGGGTATCAAGTACAGCTACAAGGTCCTCTAACCTTTGATGATATGATTAAACAAGCTATAAGAATCAAGACATTTATGATCAAGAAAGGAGAATTGACCTTACACAAGGAAAATAAACAAGGGTCTTCTTCCTCAAGCAAAGATAAATCCAAATTTCCCAACAAGAACC
>MU226606.1:10412855-10424499 GCA_018584345.1 Thuja plicata
GCCTTAACATCATGCGATCACCCGACTGAGGTGGGTCCCGTTCACTTTGAAAGCTCATAACACAATATCAAGCGACAACCCGACCAAAGGAAAATCGCTAAGTCTCGAGACACTTATAGAATATTCTGTTTTTTCATGAGACTAAGCGACACAAGGAAAAATCAAAGTCGGGAGATCATTTGGCATATTCGTTTTTATTCACGCGATCAAGCGACCTGACTTAACTTGTTAAATAGCACATGCCTTAAGTGACTTAAAAAAGGTAATGAAGGAATATAAGACATGGCTGAGGGTTTTTAAGATACATCGTTCAACATTAGGCCTTAGGGTTTATGATTTTGCAGGGTTTCTCAGGATTTTGTCAAGGAATTAGCACGAAACCCTGAAACTTTCAGAGAACAAGGCAAGGAACAGGGCAAAACACAAAATACAACCAACAGAAACCCCCACTCATTTTTATGCATTATTAGAATACTGAATTATTGTCACATTTCTTGATAAGCTCATATAGAATAATTTCATTTTGCAATAAGATAGTTTCAATTTCTAGAATAATTGCATTGAAATCATGTCTTAGATTAATCTCACATCTTTCAATTCTTAGAATAACTTTGCATTGTATTTAATTGATGGAGAAAAATCCTTCATTCCTAGATTGGTCTATGGTTGTGAGACTCTCGTTCTGAGAGCTATTTCAAAAACCCCATCTAGGTAGAAAGCTATAGGTCGAATCATGTTGGCAGACAGGATGAATAATCTCATATTCAGTCTTGTGTGTATCTGATGAAGGACTATGTTGAAGTTTATGGTGAGCTAACAAGGCCAAATTTACCACATACAAGTTAAAGCTACATGTTATCCCTCATCCTTTCCCTTATAAAGCTTCTTGGTTGACACAAGAGAAACAAACTATCATCAATGAACAAGTTTGGGTAGATTTCAAGATAGGGGAGTATACAGATAGATTTCTATGTGATATCACAGAGATGGATGCATGTCATTTTTTATTAGGTAGGCCTTGGGAATTTGATGTAGATGCTAAGCATGATGGAAAGTCTAATGTCTATACTATAGTTAAGGATGGTGTTGAGTATGTGATGAATCCACTCCCTCGCTATGAGAAATAAAAACATGTTACTAGCAATGTCTTGCATGTAGGAGAGAAAGAATTTATGAAGGTACTAAAAGAAAGGGATACACCTTGTTATGCATTAGTAGTGAGGCCCAAAAATATACCAGTGAAAGAACCAAAGAACAAGGCCCCTACTAGGGATGTAGGCCCCAAAGAGTTCAAAGCACTATAGACCAGTATAAGGGTATCATAACTGAGATACATAAATCTTTTCCACCTAAAAGAGAAGTGAGTCATTGTATAGACTTCATACTAGGGGTCACTCTTCCAAACAAAGCAGCATACAAGATGACCCCTAAACAAAACCAAGAGATAGCAAGGAAGATTGAAGATTTTTTGTCAAAAGGTCTCATTAGGAAAAGTGTGAGTACTTGTGCTATCCCTATAGTCCTAGCACCCAAGAAGGAAGGCACATGGAGACTATGTACAGATTCTAGGGAAATCAATAGGATAACCATCAATTATAGGTTTCCTATGCCTAGAATAGAGGATTTGATGGACTGTTTAGGGGGTGCAAGCTATTACTCCAAGATAGATCGGAAGAGTGGTTACAATCAGATAAGAATCAGAGGTGGAGATGAATGGAAGACAATATTCAAGACCATAAAAGGCCTCTATGAATGGATTGTGATTTCTTTTGGTCTCTCAAACACTCCAAGCACTTTTATGAGACTAATGAATGAAGTCTTGAAGCCTTTTCATAATAAATTTTTTGTTGTATACCTTGATGATATTTTGATCTTTAGCAGGAGAAGAGAAGAGAACCTCAAGCATTTAGACATGGTAATGAGAAAACTCCATGAGGAGTAGTTGAAGATAAATATAGAGAAGTGTGTATTCCTTCAAGAAGAACATGTGTTCTTAGGTTTTGTGATCTCCAAGAATAGTCTCAAGATGGATCTTTCGAAAGTTGAAGCCATCCTCAATTGGCCACCTCCTACTACTCCCTCAGAGGTAAAGAGTTTCCATGGTTTGTGTATCTTTTATAGGAAATTCATCATAAATTTTAGTGGCATATGTGCTCCCATTATCAAAACCATTAAAGGTGGAAGAAAATGCATATTTTCATGGAATAATGAAGCTAATGAGTCCTTTGAGTTGTTAAATAAAAATATTGCAGAGCAACCTATCTTATTCCTGCTAGATTTTCACAAGGTGTTTATAGTGGAATGTGATGCAATCAATAAAGCCATTGGGGGAGTCTTGAGCCAAGAAGGGAGGCCAATTGCCTTTTTTAGTGAAAAACACAATGAAGCTAAGAAAAATACTCTACTTATGATCTTGAAATGTATGCAATGGTTCATTCACTTAGGAAATGGAGGCATTATTTGTTTCCCAAAGAATTCGTAGTCTTTACTGATAATCATGCACTTAGTTTTCTGAATAGACAGGAGAAAATGAATCATAGAGATGTAAAATGGATGAAATTCTTATAGTCATCTACATTTTCTATCAAGCATAAGAAAGGGTTTGTAAAAAAATTAGCTGATGCTCTTAGTAGGATACACCTAAACACCCAAACCATTCAGTTGGAGAGTTTTGGAGTTCATGCCATGAAGGATATGTATGCTATGGATGAAGATTTCAAAGAGGCTTACCAAATTTGCGCTGAGATGACAGACATATACCACACTGATTTCTTAGAGTTTATTGTGCAGGATGGCCTTCTTTTTAAGGGTACTTAATCATGTGTCCCAAAAGGATCCATGAGGGAGAACATCATCAAAGAAAAGCATTGTGGAATCCTAGTTGGTCACTTTCGGGTGGATAAAACATTGGAGCTAGTTAGAAGGTTCTACCACTGGTCCAAATTGCAGACAAATGTTAGGATTTTTGTTTAAAGTTGTTCAATTTTCCAAAAAGCTAAAAGACACACCTACAATTTAGGGTTGTACACTCCTTTTCCCACCCCTTCAAAACCTTGGGATTCAATAAGTATGGACTTTGTCCTAGGTCTTCCAAAGACCAAGTTTGGATTTGATAGCATTTATGTTGTAGTTGAAATTTTTTCAAAGATGGCACACTTCATCCCTTTTAGAACAACTCATGATGCATCTCACACATAGCAAGATTATTCTTTAGAGAAGTTATAAGACTTCATGGACTACCACTGTCAATCATATTAGATAGGGATCCTAAGTTTTTAGGACATTTTTGGAGAACACTATGGAGAAAGCTAGGAACAAATGTTTCTCTGTCGTCTGCATATCACCCACAGTCTGATGGGAAGAAATAAGTCATAAATAGGTCCCTTGGAAACTTTTTAAGATGTCTCAAACAAGAACATGGATCCAGTTGGGATACTATCATAGCACAAGCAAACTTCTCATTCAATGATTCAGTCAATAGGAGTACTGGTTTAACTCCATTTTAGATTGTATATGGTACTCACTCTAGAGGGGTATTGGAACTCAGAGATATCACAGCCATGGATAAAAGAAGTGCACTAGAAGAAGACTTTGCTGAAGTGATGAAGAACATCCATGACCAAGTGCAGACAAAACTACAACATACCACTGGAAAATACAAAGCATAGGCTGACAAAAAGATGAGAGACTTATAGTTCAAAGTGGGAGATTTGGTCATGATTCACCTCAAGAAGGAGAGACTACCCAAGGAAAAATACACAAAGATTATGATGAAAAAGCTTGGCCCTTTCAAGATTTTGAAGACATGTGGATACAATGCCTATAATATTGATCAACCTTCTCACATTGGTTTATCCCCTATTTTTAATGTTGCAGATGTATATACTTATAAAGGTGTTGTTAGTACTAATGATCTTGTAGGTACTATAGAGCCTCCTACACTCCAACCACTCAAGGACATACCCCAAGAAACTCCTCCTGAGATTGAAAGCATCCTAGATAAGAGAGTGAACATGAAAAATAGGAGAGAAAATTAATATGAGTACTTAGTCAAATGGAAAAGCCAACCCATTGAAGATGCTACTTGGATGACCCTGAAGACATTCACAAGACAAGCTATACATTTGAAGACCTCCCAACTCAAGAGACTTGAGTTACTTTTTCCATGGGGAGTATGGTGTAGGGAACCTCCTAAAGTCCCTATTTTTATGCTTAAGTGTTTGTAATAAGGTGAATCCTTTGGATCACCCTAGTGTGTGCATGTGTGGGTCTACTGTGTAAGGTGAAGGACCCTAAGGTAAGTTATAAACCTATGGGTTCCTGAAACCATGTTAGACCATGTTAGTCCCTTTTGGTGATTTTAGTGTTTAGTTAGAAGTTTATGTTTTGAGATGTTAGGATAGGCTCTTGGCATGTTTTGGACCTCTCCCACACCCTTGGAGGTTGATAGTGTTGGCACTTTACTCAAAATAGAAACTTTGACAAATGTTGCCAAAAAGTTATCTTTTGGAAAAATGTTGCATGAGCAACTTGTGCAAAAAGTTGCTCAAATAATGAAAACTCAAATGTAACCAGCCACACCAACTTCTTGGAGCATCTGTAATGCCAAGATGATTCTATTAGATGTTCTTATTCCTTCTAGGAAGGCTAGAGTTTACTGTGTATGGAGCTTGATGTTCAGAGAAGGAAACAGAAGAGTTTTCTGAGTTATTTGGACAGTGTACAGCCTAATACAGATTCATTTTGTGGATCCAGTTGAAGAAATTTCTGATTCTTTGAGTTACTTTAACATTCCAGTTGGTTTGATTTGTTTTGTAAAGTTTTATAGAAGTTAGAGATTTTACTTGCTCACTGTCTAAGAATCCAAAGTTTACTGGGTCTGCTCCAAAGATGTGATCCTAACTTGGGATTTAACTAGTGGATCTACTCAGCCACTTGGGAAATAAAATTTAGGATCATGCTCTTTAATATTCCTAAAGCTTAGAATCTTAGTGTTAGTTCTATTATTTTTGAGACAAAGCCCTAGGCTAATTGTCTCTATGTAATTACCCTGGTTCTTTAGTACAGTCACATGCATGTGAACTATATTATTGGAAGGATTGAAACATTGGTGGATCTAGACTATTTTGGGGTAGAGGAAGCTATCTAAGCCTTTGTGTTCATTTTTTGAACCCACCTTAGACAACTTGTTTAGTAATCCAAGCCTAACCTAGCCAATTAGGTCTTTGAGATTTGCAAGAGTTTAGTGATGCAAGAGTGGAGTGAAGTGATAAGGATTTGGGAGGTTTCAAAACTCCATAAAGGGTATCTAGAAACCTAATTAGATCAATTATATCCTTTCGTGTTTGAAATTTATGCTCAAAAAACCCTCTGGATAGGTCTAAAAGGAATTCTAAGCCATTTCCTATTTGACCATCCTTGGGTCTGTAGGACTAAATCCATTTGTGGATTATCTACCCTTGGGGTCTAAACAAAGTCTTCCATCACCTAGGTTTGTTGGTAAAAGCTTCTTGTGAATATTTCTACTCTTTAGCTTGGGTTAGGGAAAGTTTCCCTAAAGGAGATATTAGAGAGATTGGTGTCTTAGCTTAGAGAGCTAAGTTGTGATAAAGGGAGTGAGTTAGCTTCTTATAAAAGTCAGTACACATGCTAGGAAGACATATGTGGATTTGGGGTGCTCGAATAAGAAGTTAGAAGTGGTTACAAGGACTTGGAGCCCATCTAGGTTTTCTTGCAGTACACTCTGCATCAATCGGTCTATGGATGATATGTCGAGCTGAAGGAAATATTAGTACCAAGCTTCTACCACAAGGTTTTCCAAAAGTGACTCATAAATTTAGAGTCTCTGTCTGATACAATACTCAAAGGTAATCCATGTATCCTTACTGCTTCTATAAAGAACATATTTTCTATGTAACATGTATCATGTGTGGCTTTACATGACACAAAGTGAGCCATCTTGTTGAACCTATCCACAATCACAAATATAATTTCCATTCCCTTCTTGGTCTTTGGAAGTCTGAGTACAAAATCCATACTGAGGCATTCCCAAGGTCTATTTGGGATTCGAAGGGGCTGATACAATCCTACATTAGATGAAATTCATTTCACGTTTTGACAGACTATAAAAGTCTCTACATATTTCTGGACATCCCTACTCATTTTTGGCCAATAGTTGTACCTATTGACCTTCTCTAGAGTTTTATTCAACCCAAAATGTCCACTCAATGAACCATTATGCTTCTCTTGTACTAGGTTCTTTGTCATTGAACCTATCAATACACAAAGTTGTCCTCCTTTAAATAAAAGACCTTCTTGAAGAGTATACTCACAATACTAACTATGAAAATGGTTTTGAAATTCTTGACATACCATATATGCTACTGAAAATTCTTCATCTACTGGGTATAGATCTTGAAGCTTTCTATGCCAATGCTTCTTAACTGAACTTCTTGTACCATGAGCAACCTTCTACTCAATGCATCTACTACCTTGTTCTATACTCCCTTCTTGTGCTTTATGGTGAAGGTGTAGGCTTGTATATACTCCACCCATTTCATATGCTTATGGCTTAGTTTATCCTTTGAATTCAAAAACCTTAAAGTCTAGTTGTCAGTAAAGACTACAAATTCTTTGGGAAGGAGATAATGTCTCCATTTCCTTAGTGCTTCCACTAATGCATACAATTTCAAATTATATGAGGAATACTTCCTCTTTGCATCACTAATTTTTTCACTATGAAAAGCTATTCGCTTTCCCTCTTGACTCAAAACTACATCAACAACAATATTACTGGCATCACACTCCACAGTAAACAACTTGTAAAAAATAGGAAGTGTCAATATCAGTTGACTTGCTATTACTTTCTTCAGATACTCAAATCCTTTATCATCCTACTCATTCCATTAGAACTTTTCTTTCATACCTCCTTTTATGGTATCTGAAATAGGTTCTCTGATTTCACTAAACTGTCTGATAAATTTCATGTAGAACTATGCTAATCCATGGAAGCTTCTTACTTCTGTAGCTGACTTTGCTATAGGACAATTTATGATTTCTTCCACCTTGATTGTATCCATCTTCAAGTTACCTTATGAGATAACACAACCTAAGTAAACCAACTTTTGCTTCATGAACTCACTCTTTTCCAAGTTGATTGTCAACTTCTCCTCATGCAATCTTTGCATCACCATTTGTAGATGTCTAAGATGATCCTCTCTTTTTTTTTTGAACAATAGGATATCATCTAAGGACAATACAACCCATTTTACAATTAAGTCCTTCAAAACCTCATTCATCAATCTAATAAATGTTCTTGGGGCATTTGATAACCCAAAAGGTATAACAAGACACTCATAAAGTCCTTTGGTAGTCTTAAAAGAAGTCTTCCACTCATCTCCTCCTTTGATTCTTATGTGATGATATGCACTCTTAATATCTATTTTAGAGTAATATCTGGCTCCACCAAGATAATCCATAAAATATTATATCCTTGGTATGGGAAACCTATACCAGATAGTGATCCTATTTATGGCCCTGGAATCGGTACACAACCTCCAAGTACCATCCTTCTTTGGGGATAAGACTGTGGGAACAACACATGGACTTATGCTCTTTCTAATCAACCCTTCGTCAATTAGCTCTTCAGTCTGGTTAGCAATTTCTGCATTTTGCTATGGGGTCATTTTATAAGTAGCTTTGTTTGGAAGTAAGGCTCCTGGGATGAAGTCAATCTGATGACTAATAGACCTCTCAGGTGGTAGGGTATCTGGTTGACCATCACTAACTATGGCCTAGTATTGAGTTAACAACCTTTGGATCTCTAAAGGTAACTCTTCTCTCTTATTTCCCTCTTCATAATTCTTCAATTTCGAAACCAAAGTGAAGCCGACTCCATTTTCTTCCTCCAATTTTTTCAATAATTCTTTCTCACCAACCAAGAGTAGGTTAGGACCCCCTTTCTTTTCTACACTTCTTCCAATATTAATTGTATCTTGAAATTCACTCCCTATTTCTTAAAGAAATAGGAGTTCTTAACTCCATCATGCACTGTAGCTCGGTCAAACTACCAAGGTCTACTCAATAATATATGAAAAGCATCCATAGGAAGGATATCACACAACACTTATTCCTTATATCTCCCTATGGAAAATTCTACCCAAGCTTGTTCATTAACTAACACATGCTAATCTTTATTCAACCAAGTAACCCTATAAGGATTAGTATGAGGAATCCTTTTTAACTTTAGCTTTTCAATAGCTTGTAAAGAAACAATGTTATTAGTAGAACCTGAATCTATGATAACTTTATAGACCTTACCGAGTACCTTGCATTTGACTCAAAACAAATATATTCTTTGGCCTGGCTCTTCTTTGCTGGGTTCCTTGAGGAGTACTCTGTGAATCATTAGATTCTCTCCCATCACAGAATCTAGTGCAACTTTTGTTTTCTTGCTTCTAGAAGACTCTTCTTGCACATAGTGGAATCCCTTCTCCCCTCCTTGATATGTAGGACTCTTCTTAGGACACCGATGTACAAGATGCCCAAATCGTTGATAGTTGTAACACTTCATTGAAGATAAATAGGATCCTCTTCACTGGTCATTGGTTCTTCCTCTTGAACTATTGTTTGAACCTCTTCCTCAGTTGTAACCACCTCTTGTGTTACTAGATTCTCCTTGATTCTTAGTGCATTTAGACTCACTTTGATTCTTAGCTTCAAAATTTCTTCCTCAATATCCTCCTCTATGATCTCTTCTATCTCTTCCTCTCCCTTTGCTATTTGAATCTTGTTTCTTCTTGAACTTTTCCTCTACCTTGAGGGCTAACTGATAGCATTGATGTACTATCTTGGGGCTTAAGAGGATAATTTCCTCTTGGATACTCCACTTGAGACCATCAGATACCTAGCCACTTTTAGGCTCTCCTCTTCCATTACATGTGACCTTAAGCATAGATTATGAAATTATTCTATGTAGGCACTAACTTCCAAGTCTTTCTATCTCAGATTCTATCTCTTCTTGTACAACTACAATTCATAATCATCTAGGAGATAAGTTTCCTTCATTTTGGTTACCATAACTTTCCAACTTCTTATGGGGTTCTTTCCTTCTTTAGTCCTTTCATCTTGTACAAATTTCCACCAAGTGAGAGAAGTTCCTCTCAATCTTGTCTTAGCTATTCTCACTTTCTGAGCTTTAGTCACACTGTCATAATCAAAGTGATTCTTGAGACCTTCTATCCAATCCATGATTAACTCTAGTTCCATCTTTCCATTAAATAGAGGTACACCTTCTAAGGACTTACCACTCATTTCCTTCAACGCTTTCAAGAATTGATCTTCTTGAAGCACACGGTCTAGCTCTGGTACTATGTCTTCCTCAGGGATTGATTTACCCTTTCCATTAGCTTCTCCCATCAGTTCACTAACTACTATAGTCCTAAGTTGCACTTCTTCTAAATTAGTTTCCATTTTGGCCAACTATTCCTTTAGGAGTCTATTCTCCTCTTTTTTCTCTTATACACTCTTTTCCAACTCTGTGTTGGTCACCATTTTGCGCGAATCAACATACTCATCTTAAGACAACACTCAAACAACACAAGCCAAAATATTTTTTCTCTGATACCAATCTAATGGGAAGTCTAGGGTCTATTGCTAGAGATTCAACCTGACTATACTCTAAGGTCTCTTTCTCAGACCTTCTAGAGTATTCTAAACCCTAACCCAAGGGAATTCAGAAAGATCTTCACCTCTCACTCAAGGCCCAGTTCCTAACCAAAAATTTATCTCTCCATTCTTACTAAACCTTTAAGGGTAGATTTAGTCTCTTGGCTAAACCAACTCAATCAGCCAACACTCTCATGACATCTTTCTTTACTTTTCTTCCCTAACCAGACTATCACCAAGCTCACCTAGGGTAAGAACTCCATATTCATGTCTAACACTTCTCCTACATAAACAAACGATGAAACTATATACAATGGCTCCTCTCAAATCCTATCTAGGCACATGGTTCTCACCATGGATTCAAGATCCTTGAGGAGCCATGAAGTATTACAACCCAAAATGGGCCAAGAACTCATGAATTGCAAAACAAAACCAACTAGTCTACTTGCACTTGAAACATACAATGAAATTCAAAAGATAGACTAAAAAAACACTCAACAAATTTTATTAACATCTTTAATCTCTATGAAAAAACATACATCCCTAAAAAACAACATGCATCCAGGTATGTATCCTGTGTTCTCTAACAACTTTCACCAACCTCATGAATGTAGGCATGGGAGATCATTAATCAACCTCCCATCAATTCAAACAGGTGTAACTACCCATTGAAGACAAGGTGACATGTAATGAACCATTACAATTGACTAGGTTGGTCATAAAAAAGACAGCCATGATTTTTGAGTCATTAACCAACATTACCGAGCATCAGAACTGAGCATCAGAATGAGGTGAGAATCAACACTAAGTGTTAGTACCAACTAGACAACCATAAATAAACCCAGGAAAAATCACCAAGAAACATCCCCAAGTGACATAGTGTAACCCAAGTGACATCACCGAGTGATATCACTGAGCAAACTGAGAAGCATCCTCGAGCAACATAGTGTAACCTGAGCACTTCATCTTAGTGTTATTTCACCTCTTTTGGTTGCTAGAGCCTTGGTTGGATTTCTAGAGGTTTACAGCCTACCTCAACACAATCTAAACTAAAAAAGAAACAACTTAAAAAACTATGGTGTTTTTTCATTGAATTGACCTCGGTCATTACAAAAGTGGTAGAACAAAACACCTTACAAAAAACTTTCAAACCTACAATGCTTTCTAACCTAGGTGCTCCTGCACCAATCTCTTCATAGAAAAAATTCTAGTAGGCCTAGAAGCGGTTGTTAGTAGTATCAATTTTAGGCAAATGGTACCATATCATAAAGAGTACATGAAGGAGGTCATAGGGAGTATTGAACATGACCATAAGCTACCACGCAGACCATGTTTAATGTTTAAAGATCCTAAAATATTTGATAACCATTGGGAGGAGATTAAGAAGAATCTTCACTTTTTAATATTATGGAAGCATGTTAGGACCTCATCTGACCCAAAATATCTTTCTCATTACTTTGAAGAAGAAGGCTTTAACATTCCCCCACTGCCCAATCAGATAAATCTAGAACATCTACATGAAAATCCACCTATCTTCATCAAAAAGGGATGGTTAAGCAAAATCCCAGGTACAAAAGAAGGTAAGAGTCAAGATGAAGATATAGATGATGAAATTTTGACTCTCAAAAAATTTAAGGAGGAGAATGAGACTTCATATATGTAATTATAGTGGTCTCTTAATGGAACATACAGGAAGATACACATTATAAAACTACTTTACTCTTTTTTAAGTATCATTTTAGTTAAGTAGGATTAATGCGAAAGATGTGTAATAGAATATGGTGACTCAGACATTTATAGGAATAGATGGAAGACTTAAAACTTAGAGGAATGTTTAGTATACTACAATTAGGTATATGCTTGTGAATGTCTGAATTCTATTGTTAATTTTCCAAGATAATGGTGTGTAATGAGAAGATTTACTATTCAATACTAGGTAGAACATATGAATGAGCATATATATATATATATATATATA
>MU226606.1:10424573-10450243 GCA_018584345.1 Thuja plicata
TGATCAGGTGACTAAAATTGATCATGTTCTACCATTTTTTTGCAATTCACAAATATAAATGACTAAATAATTAGTCACCCTTATAATAAAAATGACTAAATGAATGATTAATACTCCTTTACATATTAACATTTGATAATATCATATACTTATATTCTTAGAAGTTGTATTTCACCAATAATGTGTGTTCGCCATTAGACTTATTGTGTGAACATTATTCCGGCCGCTATTTTCCACTAGTTTGTCCCATTTTCCGTTTATAAGATAAAAGTCAAATTCTTTCCTTTTTATATCTAAATGAAACCCTCGAACTTTATTAGATAACACAAGAGGCCCCATGTGATTTATAAGGAATTTTACACGAGGATTCATACGTAAAATATGAAAACACATATATTTAGACTATCAAATAAACCCATGTTTACAAACATCTTTTAAGAAATGAAATATGAAACCATAAGTGCATGATCAATAAATATAAAATAACAATGTGAAGTGTATATGAAATAAATTAAAAATTCACTATATACACACAAGTATGATGACTTTATAAGAAAACATACATGAGTAAACATCATCCAAAAAATCAAAGCTAGGGCTTTATTAAAGTACATGTATCATGATTATATCATTAATTGATTTCACTATCAAGAAAGCTTCATGATCCCAAGCCCCGACTCAAGTCAAGGCACTATTACACAAGAGACAAATTTAAGACATTTTAAAAGGAAACAATATTATATAATCTCAAATACTTAAAAACTATTATTTTAAAGGCAACAACCTATAGCATAGCAGTAGGATGTGAGCCTCTTAATTGAGAGGTCTTGCAGAGTTTATCTAATCAACTTAATAATACTAATACTAATAATAATATTAAATTCAAAAAAATACTCTCAGACTTTAGTCAGTTATCGATAAAAAAATTATTATTTTAAATTAAAAATCTAAACTAGTTTAATTGCCTTAAATTAAAAATTGAGAAAAAAACGTCATGCGTTTTAAATTAAAAATTAAAATTAATTTAATTATCTTAAAATAAAAATTGAAAAAAAATTGTTTATTTTCAGTAGCGGCAACAGATAGAAGAATGGAGGGAAGTGAATTTCTAAGATGAATTTTATGTGAAAAACCTCCAACGCCAATTCAAATCTTTTTGCCTCTAGTTCAAGCCAAGGGCATGCACCTGTATTGCAAATGCTCGGCATAGTAGAATCACCACAAATTTGAAGTTGTATCCATTCTCTGAGGCATAACTACATTCATCTCCTCCAACCTCATCCTATCATTTCCATAGGGTTTCTCCAAAAAATTTAGTTGAGATTCTTTTCTTGTCAATGAGACTTGTGGTTACTATTATTTTGTGAAGAAATAGAGAATCTAAGAAACATGGACAATGTGTAAGATACTATATACTCACTTCTCTTATGTTATTACTTTTTGGATGATGTGCCTACATATATATTTTCAAATTTCTTGTCAATAGATGGTACATTTTTTTCTCAACAAATCCTAGGTTTTGATTAGATGAGGTGTTTATACACAAGGATATTTGACATTATTTCATGTTTCTTTTCTTATTATGATTGATGATATGCTATTAATTTTAATACACTACAAGGAATAGATGTTGATGGTTTTGACTCTCCAAGATCTCTAGAGTTCAGTTATTGATGATATGCTATTGATATTAATACCTCCTTCAGTTATACTAATACCTGAATATATTACATTCTCTTTTAGACATCAATATCTAATGTTTAGGAATTTTATCAATCAATTCAGGTGTATTTTCTAAGATTCTGCATTTTTCATGCATGTCTACCAAGGATTTTCCATCTATGATAGTATCTCTCATAACCATTCTCCCACCATTATGCTTTGATGCACATCCATACCCTATTTAAAAACATTTCTTGAGTTGTGGTTCACAAGAAGCCATCTCTCATCATAATTAATGGTTACGCTTTATTATCACTGAGATGAAGCATCAAAACTTATTGAGAGGTCACCTATCCCAATACTCTTCCAATTCAAGTGCGCAGAAATAAGTTTGAAATGTGTCCAAGACATTAGTTACAAAGCCCCTTAGAAGCTCACAAAGCATAAAAAGAATTCAACTAAATTGTGATTGTCATAAATTGAGACTATTTGATCATCAACTCTTTAAACAAAACTTTTAAGACATTTCACACTCTCTAAAATTCATTTTTAAGGGAAGGTCCAGATCCATTACAATCTTATTCAACACCTTTTATCATTTGCAACTCTTACTTATACAAGAAACTTTACTTCTGCAGTCACAATTAATGAAAATTACATAACAGACATTACGAGGGAAACAAGTTATTATCATCAGACACAACCTTCAATGTGATGATGCCCTTGTGTTATCAATCCATGATAGTTGACACAACTTGTGAGCTATACCCTCCAAATGAAGAATGGTGAACTTGATACTTCATGTTCTGTCATAGGGCTAAGTGAGAGTTGTATATAGTTTTTGAACTCAGGACAAGATCGTGCACTAATCTTTTTAGAATCATCAAATGTAGGGAGTGTCATCTCACCCTTTACTATAGATCTCTGTTGAACTGCTGCATAGGTTGTCTTCTTTCTCCCCATGGCCCACTCTTTGACCTAGCATTATTGTACTATACAAATGGGATATGATTTCTAATATCTGGATCAAGTCTCATGTACTGATATTGATAGGTTTTGAAGTCGTTTGTAACTTGGTCTAACTTCTTCTTTCCCTATGGTGACTCCATGCTAGGAAAAAATGTAGGGTAGAAGGGTTTGGAAGTTTATCCAGCTGGATTTCTTCTATTATTTGTGTGATTTCTAGCCCCATTCTAATTTGAATTACTCTTTTCCCTTGCATTGTTTGATGTAGATATAGTGTGGTTATTAGTGTTAATCATGTTCTGCATCATATGGACAAGTATTTGTGTCATTTTCCCTTGCCTTTTCATGTAATCCTTCAATTCATCTTCCTGATTTTCCATCTTCTTCTTATCGTTGCCTCTGATTGCATTGCTATCATCTTGTGTGGTTGCCTCTATTTTTATTTTCTCTTTTTGAAGACCTTTCTTTGAGTCAAGTACATACAAAAAAGTCAACCCTACAGGTTAGTTGTACTTCCTACTTAGATACCACTATAATAACCCTTGTGTAAAAACTACCATACTTTTTGATTTAACATTTTTAAATTACTGTTAATAGTTCATTAATTCAACTAGTTACACCCGCATTTTTTGTATTCATCACAATTTAAATATTAGTGATATTTATATATTTAGATCTAATCAATATTCAAAATAAAATATCAAGGGGACGATCACATTAAATGTTAAAGCCACAAACAAAAAATATTGTTCAATATAATTAGATTTACTTGGAAATATGAATGTTCTAGACTCTTAGTTATCACATAAAGTACAAAATTTCACACTTCAATATTTGTTTCAGAATGTCAGTTGTAAAACAATAGCATAGGTTGAATTCTGACTGATATGTTGCTAAATTGCCTAAGATCTGGGGGCAGGAATGTGTTGTAGACAAGGCATGTGAATTAGATCAAGCATCCAAGATAAATTGAGTGGTACACAAATGGTTTATATGTCTACTTGATCTGCTCTTGTAGTTTCTCTTCTATTGGGTATGTACTTTGCTGAACCTGAGCACCATCCCACTAATAAGTCATTCCAAAAATGTGAGGGAATGACCTGGAGGTTATTCTCTAAAACCATATTATTTAATTCCTTACCTTAGTGTGACATTCGTGGTGGATTGATTGTATTGTTCTTGCAAAAATATATTAATGCTAACTTGTTTAGGAAGATCCGCTCAGCAATTTAGACTTCCAAATTCCTAGGTCATCCAAGTGACCCTCTTTGTGCTCATGAGGTACCCTGCACCAAAAAGAGACTAGCAATAGAGCTAAAGTAGTGGAAGTGGTGTAGGGTATCAATATTTCCTTCCAAATGTTGTTTTAAACACCTTATTTGAGAAATATACTTGCAGGATATCATAAGTTCTATAGCTAGAGATAGATAGTAGTTGTACCAATTGACACCTACACAAAATTCTTAGGGAAGAATAGAACCTAGACTTGGGTCTTTGACTCAATCACCTAGCAACATTGTTTCAAAACTTGGAGAAGGTATTAAATCAGCTAATATTGTTGCTAATTGGGGCATTAAGTATTCTATTTTAAATTTATTATTGATTTCATGGATTGAATTCTATGTTGTTGTTAAACTAAATGAATTGGTGCTTTCTCTCTTCCATTATAAAACAAGACTAATAATAGAGTTGAAGCAGTGGCATTGCTACAGGTATCATTTGCTTCCAAATGACATTTAAACATCCAACTTTGGGAGGAATACTCCCATGTTATCATGATTTCTACAACTAGAGATGACTGTTGGTAGCTTCCCTAATTGATGCCTAAACAAAATTATTAGGGAAGCTCAGAACCAGACCTTGGGTCTTTGTCACTCTTTGATTCAATCACCTAGAAACATTGTTGTAACTATTGGTGAAGATAATAAATTAACCAATTATTACATTAATCATGCCATTGAGTCTTCTATTTTGAATGTAGCTTTGATCCTAAGGAGTAGTATTGCCTTAATGTTTGACTTTATTTAATGATATGGCATTTAAAGCCTCTACCAATTTTTCTCAACTGATAAGGAGGACACTTGTTTTGGTTTGGGGTACTCAATTTCCAATCCCTCACCCATGTAAACTTTCATCCATCTTAGTTATCCATGATGGAGGTGACCATGGGATCAAGAACTATGTCACCTTCACTAGTTACATCACTTGGTCATTCTGGTTTAGAGAATTATTGTAAATCTTACATTGATTGACAACACCATTGTGCTTCTCAAAGAATGGGTGGTAATGCCAAGTGTTTGAGGGTTTTGAAGTTAAATTTTCCTACTTCAATTCACCTCACATCAATTCAAGGTGGGCAATCTCCAACTCTCACACCATTCACTGTGAAACAAAGCTATGGCTTATTGAAGAAAGAAACAAAAATCCTATGGAAAGCACAAACAAAGACAAGATTAGAAGATTTGATGATGCTGGATGATGAGTTGGATTTGAGGGAGATTTATGTAGAGCATGTTCAACTTGCAACAAGTGGTGGCTACTATGGCTCTGTAGGTTGTTAATGTTGTCTATTAATGACTA
Source organism: Thuja plicata (assembly GCA_018584345.1). Lineage (NCBI taxonomy): Eukaryota > Viridiplantae > Streptophyta > Pinopsida > Cupressales > Cupressaceae > Thuja > Thuja plicata. Next base: position 10,429,782 of record MU226606.1, read on the forward strand.
ATTTCCCAATGCCATCTCCTGAATCAATTATTCTCTATGCTTTGATATTGATGTTTGTGGTTCTTGGATGCTGGGAAAGATTATGGAATCTAGCTTTACACCTGCCAATTTCATTTTCTTGGCAGTATCTCTAAATATTTTCCACAACATCCATAAAAGCATAAAGGACAGAGAATTTTTTTCAAATAGTGCAATTGCAACTACCTTGGTAGACATTTATCCAAAATGTGGAAGCAAACAAGGCACAACAGTATACTTAAAAAAAAGTGGTCTGAAGGGATACGATGATTGTAGGATAAGCACAAACTAGACTTTCTTGTTTCAAAGCCTTTTCAAGAAATCCATTTTGTGAATATCTTGTTAGACACCTAAAGTTTTCCACCTTAACTTTTTCATAATCATAGGACCTTATAGATGTAACTTGCTAAACACTTTTGTCTATTAGGATCTAAAGGGAGACAAAATATTTGTATGCATGTGCATGTCTATATTTAGTATGTAAGTTATGAAAATACAGTTTATATAATTTAACAGCTAACTGAAAATATTAATAATTAACCTATTCATGTTAAACTAAAATGTTCTTCTATCCCATTATAAATTCTAGTTACCCTCCATTCTAGAAACATCAATACATAGAGAACTGTGAGTATTTTAATGTATACAAATTTTGATAAGAACAGATGCCAGAAAAGAAATTGATGAATGACATAACCTAGAGTGAGAAAGGGGAATATCTTTTCCATATTAAGTTATATAAAAATTTACTTGTGCATTCATGTTTGCACCATCCATGTAAAATTGACCACCATTGTCATGAATGATTTCGCACATCTTTTCAATACCCTCCTCATATACACCATGGGTTGAAGGATAGGTAACCTGCACAAATTGAAATTACCTTCTTCATAACACTTACACCACCACAACTAGAACTGAGATGATCACCTCAGTTCTTTTTGCCCATTCTTTTATGATATTTCTGATAAAAGGTTTGGAACTTCTCTCAAACCTTATTTCATCCTTGTTCCCATCTATATTTTAATCTCTTCTCTATTTCCTTTGTATTTGTAATTGATTTCCTCTGTATTACCAAGCTAGATTGCCATGTTGAATGCATGCCTTGCATCTAGATGTAATGTGAATAAACTATTTGATTTTCAAATTTAGCACAAGAGATTGAGCTTTATTGCTACAGGAAGTCCCCAATAAATGTCTAAGCATACAATGAATATCCTTGCTTACTATCCAACCTTCATTTATTTTATGACTTGTTATACATTTCAGCTTCAGGCAAAAACAACCAATGTAATAGTTTCAATCTTTATCCATGTAGGGGATGATTGATGTTTCTTCCCAATTCTAAATGATTTGGCATTCATTCTTGAATAGTAGGATAAGCTTGAATGTCAATATATTTATTTTAACTTGGGGACACCTTCAATGCTTATTCTTATCATTGGTCCACAGGCTTTCCAAACCTCAATTTTTGTTCTTAAATAGTTAGTGCAAACTTCTCTCAAGCACCAGAAGTTTTCAAAAAATAATCATGTTCTAAAGGGTTTATTATCTTTCTGTATATATGTTTTGTAAATGAAGCTCCATGGAAATAACCTCAAATATTTAAGTTGTAAGATGGTTTGGAGGGGATCCCTAGCACATCATTATCACGGTGGTTTATCAACACCATTAATCAATGCCACTAGTCAGTTATTACAATTTCATATATCATGAAGAACAAGAATATAAAATTTACAAACAAATTGAATCTATGCACATAATTCAAATTTGTACACACAACAACATATAAGTGAGCTAGACAATATATTTACTAATTTGAAATATCATTTAACACATTAGAACATTCTAATGCAAAAATCAATCATCTCATACAATTTATTACCAGTAAATAAATATCAATTTCATGCACATTTGTTTATAATCTAAATATTCAGTTTAATCTCACATCCTTAGGAAACAGGAAGAAAATGAAATTTATGAGCGCACTCTTCACTTTTGTTGTCGCCAAAACTTTTCACATTTTATCCAAGTCAGCCACCTGAACCCCTAGTCTATTTTTTCTTTTATTCCTCTTGAAATATTGTTGAAATGTCTGTTACAAATTCAAATATGAACGCGATCTTCAATTTATTAACAATTCAAATAGGAAAATGCCCGTTAAAGAAATAAAGCAAATTAAACTCTCAAACCATTTAAAAATAAGGCAAATTGAGAATTCCTTTCATATTTTTTAACTTCAAAATTCCTTTGATATTTTTACAAGTAATTTAAAAATTCTCAAGCATGGAAAAAGCAATGTATAGGCTGTTCAAAAGATATGTGAGAAGTTAGTCAATACATTTACTATTAAATTGTGAGCAATTTATCATAAGGAATGGAAATCACAATGTTTCTATTATTATTTGTCAAGTGGGTTGATAAATAATGTAAGTTTTTATTGATTATATATTGCTTTTTGATTTGTAATATGACATGTTATCAACTTTCAACCAATGGGAGAAGCCAGGGTGTGGGTCAAATTATTTCTTTGTTCTGGGCATTTACTTGTTAGCCCAGCAGCAGGGGCAGCAGAATCAGGTTCTTATCGCTTACCCTTGTATTGTTGTGCTAATTTGTCATCAGCAATATTAAACATATTACAAACATAACATCCTTTTTCACATTTGTGTGTGGTGAGAGTGCAATGAATCAGCTACAAGGATGCAAAAGTGTTTGTGTTGATAACCAAGGAAATTCCACACATTTTATGTCTTTTGTATCAATCCATTTGGACAAATGTCCAAGTAAAGGATAAAATAGATAGGAACATTAGTAGGTCCACTTTATGCCTTCATAGAAGGCAAGTTTTATGTGTATGCATGACAGTATATAAAAATAAGGTATTGTAAGAACTCACTATAGGCACTACAAGATTATCCTTATTTTCGTCTACAACGTTCCTCATTTCCTCTATATTTACATTTCCCTTAGCATCAAATCTAACAACAACTATTTTCATGCCAAACATTGCAACACTTGTAGGATTTGTTCTATGAGATGACACAAGAATGATATAGACAATTTAACAAATATTTAGACCTCCACAAATATCTATTATTAAAAAAAAATGTGCATTCTACTGTTCACAGTCATTAAAAACTTCATGGCAGTCTGCCTAGAGATTCCTATTACTTTCATGAGACAAAACCAATTAATTTGAAACAAAAACGATTGGATGGCATGTCTTAGTTCTAAAATTTTAGTATTTAGGATACAAAAGTTTCATAAATTAGGACAATAATGAGAGATGTATGAAAGTTTCTAAAGACTTTTCAATGAATGCATTTTGTGTGTATCTAGATCCCTTTCAAAAAATCTGTGTTGAGCTTATCTTGCAATCATTACATTCCATGAGATCTTGTCAAATTGGATGGATGTATTATTTTGCATGGTCCTCTTATTCTAGAGCTAAGCTAAGATAAATGCATTCTTAAGAATAAGAGGACCATCCACAAAAAATAATAACTTCATCTATCAACTATCTGTAGTATCTTTTGCATTCTATGACAAATCACCAAGACATCATCACTGTTCCAATGATTACCATAATGCTGGTCCACAATACTGAGGATAGACACCACAACACAACATTACATCCTGTCTTCAAGAATCTATGCCAAGAGAAGGAATCACAACACAACTCTTTTTATCTTACCACAACACCATGGTCACAACATTGTTTTCTTCCACAACCAGATCTCTACAATGTTGAGTGTTGACATTAATGTCAAATGACAACACCACAACACATATTGCTAAAAATATCCCCATATTCTAAAAACCCTGATACTGAACATTTTAGTCACTCCTAAAAATTATTAAATTTTTTGTGTTTTATCTAGTGGGTTCATTTATTATACAGTGCTTTGATTAAATCTTTTTCTAGTTTATAGTCAATTAAATATCCCAGATTTTTTATTCAAACATCTAAAAATATATATGTCATTTGATACAAGACTATAGCTAAAGCCTCTAACCACCCAAAAGTAGTTAGATTAATACAAGCATTAATGTGATTGTGATATGAGATTTGTATCTATTTTTAAAGCCTTGATGGATGATGAATTCATATTGAAAACTGCCTTGGGGATTTTAAGTACTATTTTATTTATTTTGAATATGGCTTGGCATCATGATGCTATATTTATCATTTTATGTTTAAATTAGAACAATGAAAGGATGATGATCATGTAATCTTAGTATATTTTTTATTGGACCTATTCACTGATTCCCTAGACTCCTTGGAGTTGGGTCCAACTAATTGAGTGCATTAATGGAGTAGTATCTTAATTAATGTTGTAAACCAAAAAAAAATAGTGGTCTATTTATGCAGACTTTACATTATTATCAAAGAATTTACTGTGCTTTCTTTTATTTCTTATTTTTTGCAATGAAATCATTTTAGTGTTCAATTTTTTCTTTGGCATGGTTTCTTTTTCATTATTGAGATCTCTGTTATGGCTAAATAATTTTTTTTTCTATGAATTTCTCAATGTTTCAATGTTTAGTAGACATTATGATTTGCATTATTTGATGTAGCTGTTATAATACATTTTTAAAATTAGAAATTTTTTCTCAGCTAATCAAATGTCTTACTTTAGGCATTGTATTTTGCAGGAAATCTTGACAAGATATAAGTCTACGGTAGATGAATTTCTAAATAAGAATTATGAATGGGTATGTTTACTTCATTTACCTCTCTTGAACATTTGTATGTACGTAGTTTGAATTGGTTGTTTGTTCTTTACAGTAAATAGGTTGTGTTTGTAATGCAATTGGTATGTTAATTTTTTGGAATAATCTACATGTACTATTTATAATCCAATGTTTTAAGCCTTGCTAACAGAATTGATTTGGGCTCACATAAAATTACATTTCAATATTATATGTTTGAACTTGAAAGGATTTGAAGATCATTGTCAAGCTATCAAGGTTGATGTTCCTTTATAGCTAAAGATGGTAGTGCGTGAGTAGAAGAGGGTGAATCTTGAATCCTCTATTGTTAAGGATGTGTCTATGGGATATAGTGAGTCCATGGCTTGCATATTTTATGTTCTTTTACAATAAAGGATATTAGTGAGCCAAGACATGAACTTTGATGAGGATGAATGGTCCTCTAGTTGTATGATCCTACTATTGAGTGATTGTCGTGCAAAGTGTTCATCTATTGAGTACAACCATGCTAGATGCAGTTTGATGATGTTCATGTATAGGATAATATAGCTCATTTCATTATATTATAGCTAAGAATCCTTAATCCCACACTTACCTCAATGATTATTATCATACTTAATCAATTCTCTAACTTATACCAATGTTGAACATTCTTTACTGTCAAACTGGATAGTCAGTTACACCTTTGGACAATAATCCTTCTGACCCTGATTTGGACTCACAACCCTTCAAAAAACCCTTTTTCATCCTCTAAACTCTCTAATATTCTTCTCACATCTCTCTTAACACTCATAACCCTTCACAATTTCTAGTGTGGGAAAAGTCTTTCTCAACTACCCCTCTCACTATTTTTTCCCAGTCTGAGATAGTTTCTCAGTCCATTCATGGATCCATTCCATATGGAACTTGGTGCATGACATCCTATGAGTTAAAATAAATAAAATACATTCCCTCTCCTATCATCCTACCAAAATAGAGGGCTGGGTAAATGTAAAATAGAGAGACTCTACATTTTACAGTCCCACTAATTACCCTAAAATGGAGTTTGATAGTCTACAACAAAGTTGGGATATCTGCCTCATTATATAATGAAAAAAAATTTAAAAAAAGGTAGAATAAAGTGTATTTAGACCTTCATCAAATCAATGAATTGAGCCACCAATCAGTTATTTAATCCATGTTGAAAATTCACTGAGAATCAGACTGTTGTACTAGATAAATCATGAAAAAGTGTAGGAAACCAAAAATTTATTGATAAAAAACTAATTACATCGACTTCTCCACCTCATGCTCAGGTTTACCAGGCACTAATAGACTATTATAAACCTTTTAAACTAAATAATAACCTATAAATACCACACAAACCAACCTTTTGTCAGTTTGATCCCTAAATCTTATGTTTTCAACTTGACAAGTAAGTTTGTCAAACGAACAATTTTGAACACTTTTGCATCAAAGACCCAAATTTTGTCTTTTGTATCCTTTTATATTTTTAATACATGTCTAGATCAGAGTGTTAAAAACTATAACATCTTACAAAAATCCTCTTTCAATTATGTCTAACTGTAGCCTTTTTAGTCACACTATGGATGTACCTTGGCATAGATGGTGTATCTCAGAACTTGTTCTTTTTAGGTTGAGGTGCTCTACATCCAAAATTCAGCATGATATATCTTGAGCCCATTGTCGATTCTTCCCTTTTCAGCGAGTTCACATGATATATATTTTCTTAGATATTGAATCCCAGGACTTGTACATTCACTAGTAGAATTTGGAAAATAAATGACCAGGTTGCCCAGTCTAAGAAAGAAGTGTAGGGATGTGAATCATCACCAATCTTAAATATGGTATGTGCTCAAAATGAGGACCATAAATTAACGTCTTATTAACCATCCATAAGGAGCAGTGAAATACTTTCTAATAAAATGAAATGTACTAAAGAACTGGTCGAATCCATAATATAAATCAGAAACAATGAGCAGACGAAAATTTAGGTTGAGGGTCATTCAAATAGAAAATAGAAAATATAAATCAAAAACAAAGTTGTAAAAAGAAATATAAATAAAAAATTTAGGTGATGTTGTTGGTTTATCTTAAGTAGTTGACATTGATATTGTTGCACTATCTTGATTTATCAATTGTTCCCTAAAATATTCTAAAGCTTACAGAGCATGTGATCACTACTGGTATAGAAATATCTTAGATTTTTCAAAGTATTTTTCTTTAAGGATTTTGTCATTTCAGAGCATATGGAGTCTACTTGTTTGGGAGTTATGAAAAACTTGTAGAAAGTATAGATGTTCCAAATGGTTTTGGGGTGATGTGGTCCAAGGTGATAAATTATGATCTTAGCAAGACATGATTAAGATATCATTTGTTGGATATTGTTGTCCCAGCCTTGAAATTCTTTAAATTGACTTTAAATCTTGATGATTGTGAGCTAGAATAAACAATGTCTCATCTCATTTCTGCAACATATTTCACGATGATTTGGGATTGCATACTCTACCTCACCCTATTATCTCATCTTAGATCTCATTCCATTGGTTGTATGATTTTGCACTATGATGACATTTTTTGAAGTGAAATTGGTTTCATTTGTTTATTTTATTGTATATGTTTAATGATGAATGGAGGCTCTCAAATAGTATTATGGATTTTGCATTATAAAAAAGAAAATGTTTGCATTGGAGGTAGCCAAATATTAAGTTAGCATTGAAGAAGTTTTAAATGATTCTTTTAAATTACACTGCAATCTCTACATGGCGGGCATAATGTACAAATTGTTAGATGGATTGTTTTTGTAAAATCAAATTGGCAAATTATACAATAGGGAATGCTCCTCCATTTTGGCTTTAGCTTTCTATTGGTAGTACAAAATGTTGTAGCCAAAAAATCCCAGTATAATATTTAGATAATACTCTTGGAGGACTTTAATATAAAAGATGTACAATTTGAAAATATACATGAGTGCAAGGGGGATTCTAGCGGGGGTTTTCAGAAATATTAATTTGCCTCCTGCTAGTTTTACATGATGTGATCCATGCTGCCAAACAACATTCTCTACTATATATAAGGACAACCTTGGATTTTGTTTAATGGTTATCACAACTTATGAATTAGACATCATTAATTTTGAAGCTCTTCCTCGATGTGTAAAATGTACAACTCATTTGCTAATGTGCTGGAAGGCAAGAGGAAAAAATTGACTATGAGGATGGTTAGAAAAACTCGGGCACAAAAGTAGGAAGGAAAATTGCATAATGGAAAAAGAGTTTGCAAACTTACAAAGTATTGATTCATTTAGAATTTATATAAATTCCAATATGGAACACTATTTGGACTGGCAATAATAGTGAAAGCTGGAACTTTTAGGTTAACTATAGATTACAATTAGACATCTTTCTTCCATATTGGTATATAATTAAGAAAACTTGTATATTTTTTTTCTTAATAGTCGTCCCCTAAAAAGTTGCCTAAAAGTACTCTCATACTAGAAACATGTACAATAGTCCCCTGTTTTCTCCATCTCTGAAACTCAAAGAACATATATTTTATGTAATATATACTTGTTTTTTCTATGATAAATTATAGCACAATAGTTGTAACAATGCTACCCACACTACCTAATTTGTGAACTATTTAATACAAAAATATATTAGACAATTGAAAATTCTATTATTTGGTTAAAGATTATTCTAGTTTAATGCAACGGTTTTTGTAGGCTCATAATATTGTGGCACCTATTCAATATCTATATGTGGGAAAGTTTTTGCTTCATATACTCTTGTCTTGGGTGGCAGTTGATGAGCTAGGATTTGGGCTGACTAGAGATACCCTGGCTCTAAGATTTTCATGGTGGATTCTGGTTATTGTTGTTGCTTTGTATATTTTTATATCCCTTCTTGTAGGCATACCTAGACTGGCTTCAGTTGGATGGCATTCAAGGTTCCATTGCTATGTTTAAATTTCATTTTTGCTTCAACATTTATGCTAACAAAAGCTCATAAACAGTATTATGAATTGCTATCAATATTCAACTTTGTAGTTTTTTACTTAAGCTTATCGACCCATATTTCACAAGAGCCTCTCTCTTATAACTAGTAGTTTCAATTTATAGCCTATGTCAATATTGTTACCATGAGTACAACCTTTTTCCTTTTTTGAATAGGAAATTTTTATGGATTGAAATTGATTTGATTTGGTGGAGAATTTAAAGATAATTGAATGGGGTATGTCTCTATTTTTTCTATCTCAGGTAGGAAATTTGGTACTTTCAAGGAAATGCATTAAGGCTTTCATTATTCAATATTGCTAAAGTTCTTAACAATGTGAGCTAAAATGTGTCTTATCAATGCAACATGAATTATTCAAACTAGGACATGAAAATTATGTTAGGACTAAGTGCAGCTACAAGGTTTGTGGCACAAACATTACTTTATATGCCTCTCTAGATACTCTTGATTCATCTGAAGCTACATTTCATGATTTAATCCAAAATAGCTATAACTAAACTTTGTAGTATAAGAGTTGGAAATGGCCTTGGATTTACAATTATTGTTCGAGTACTAGGTCCTCAACAAGATATGCAACAAGATTTAAGATTCTTGTCTTGTATGAGTAATAAATTTTCTCACTTTGAAGTAAGATATAAAATTTAGAAACTACCTTATAATGTGATATAGATTGATGGACCATACGATTGTCTTTGGCCATGTGATCTAGAGTTCTCAATGCATTTTCATGTATGATAATGTCCTCCCATGTGAACATCCCAATTAAGTGTGAAACAACTCCCTCATGTTCAATTTCAACACCAATTTTCTTTTTTGTTGCTAGGTTTGCAAGAGAGGCTAGAACTAGAGTAACAATGTCATGAATTTGAGATATAAGTGTTTTGACAAGAATGGTCAGGCTGGCAGATTTCACAATGGAAAATTTGTTATCATGAAAAATAATTCATCACCAGATGCTATTTTTCTTTCCATTTCTGATGATGGAATAAGTTCCTGTCATCTTTAGCTGGAAACTTGTGAACCAACTCAGCTGCAAATCTTTGATCATCAACAAAACCCATATATTTCTATGAATAATTCGTATTGTAGGGATTTTGTGACTATTACCATTTAATTTGTCTTCATTATCCTAAATATGGATTTTATCTCCTTGGTCTCTCTATCTTCCAATAAATGTGGATAGAAAGGGCTTCTATTATATCTTGGTTAAGAATTGTACTGAGTAAAATTCAAACCTATAATTTATTTGTGGCCACTAAACATTAGTTGTGTAGGTTAATTTTGTTGTCTATATAATCATGTATCAATCATGATTATTCTTTAAAGAGTACTAGCTCAAAGGAAGAGCACCTACTTTACAAGTAGGAGGATGGTGGTTCGATTCTATCATGCCTTAATATGACTAAATATATGACTAAATTAATGACTAAATAAATGGCTAAATATATGACTAAATAAATGACTAAATAAATGACTAAATATATGACTAAATATATGACTAAATAAATGACTAATTCAATGACCAAATAAATGACCAAATAAATAACCAAATAAATGACTAAAGCAATGACCAAATCAATAACCAAATAAACAACCAAATAAATGACTAAATAAATGACCAAATAAAAGACCAAAATAGTTTAGTCATAAATTTGGTCATGAGATAAATGACCGGCAATAAACTACCATTGATCACGTGACCAAATTTGGTCATTTATCTATAATTTTTGATAGTTTATTTAGTCATATATTATTTTTTTTATACTAGTGACATCACTAGAAATGAATTTAATTTGTAGGAACAAGACATCAAGAAGGAAAAGTTGTTGGTTTACTAGAGGACCTTGGATTTTGTCATCATTTTGATAGAGGATATAATCACTTAAAAGAATTCATGCCTTGGGAAAATAAAATAGACTCTTTGATGACAATGTTTGAAGATATCATGCAAGTTCTAAACCATAAGAAGGAAGTGGTCATTAAGGAAAAACTAGAAAAGGCCAAGGCAATTTTGAGTAGATCTATGCCTGCTAGGAGTATCCCACCAGGCAAGTATGTCTTACAACAAAAAAAATGATACAGAATGGTGTTTCCAAGAGGAGAGGAAGCTTCCACCTCAAGAGGTAAAAGACTAATAAAGCTAGATTCATAATCATTTTCATCCCCTAAGAGGAAAAGAATAGAGGAAGACAGACAAAAATTAGAGAATCTTTACTCCCCTTCCCAATCTCCTTAACAAATTAATGAACAAGCAGTAGCTCAACAGTTTTTAAAGATGGGAAGTGCATGGAAGGTTTTTGTAATACAAGAGGGGATGCCAGAGGCCCCCAAACATCTAAAGATGGACTTAACAGTTCCATAATTTATTGGGAAGGAATTAGACCCCATAATAAAATAGGCTAGTGATAAATTTCTATCAGATGACAACTTTGTGAAGGCTAGGGCATTTATTCAATTCTCGTGGAGAATTTATATTGGAGAATTCAAGGAAAAGTGTCAGAAAAGGAAAGAAAACCAGCCTAACAAAGATAGGAATGAAATTAAGGATGAAATAAAACAAGAAATGTTAGCTAAGTTTGAAAAGATCACCCCTCAAGAGGGAAGAGAATTAGTCAGGAAGGAGTCCTTATTCTGCCAGAGTGGGACATAGTTGATGCTATAGTTTTTGATGGTGTCAGAAAAGAAACTAAAATCATGCACGCTACTCATGAAGAGGCTCAACAAGCACATACATGAGTCAAATTTAGTGAAGATCATCTTGCATTGATAGTGTGTTCACTGAAGAGAAGGGAAACAAGAAAAATAATGAAGAGACAACCCACTAGTAAGGTGAGTTGTAGATACCACAGGGGTGGAAGCAACGAACATACCATTGGAATCTGCAAAGTTTAGTTTGAAGGTAGCAGAGAAGCAAGAAGAGGAAAATAAAAGCATGAGACACAAGTTGGAAATAGTCCTCAAAGCATATAATGATGAAAGAGTGAAATACTTGGAGAAGGATAGAGTAATTGCTTGGTTAAGAGGACAAAAATCAATCCAAACCTCTGCATAAAGGATGATTACTCAAGAAGAAAATCAACCATCTTCTTCGATTCCAATTGTTGTATTTCCTCCTTCCCCTATGCCATATAGTTATATTTTAGAGGCATAATTGAATTATGAAAAAGACAAATTGGTAGCAGAAAGGAATAGATTAGGAGTGAGAAAAAATTGGGAAGAAGAAATTGAAAAATTTCATAGTGAACAAACACTTGTACAACAAAGATAGGAGGATAAAGTAAGAGCCACAATTATTCATTTTGCTGATAGTCTGGATCCTACCTCTATTCACCTACATGGGAAGAAATTTATGATCATATTGAATTATTTTAAAGAAGACAAATATAAGTTAGATCAAATTATGAAAGGGTGGAAAGGAAGAAAGGCAGAGTTGAAGTCCTTTTATTCTTTTTCTAAAAAGGTAGATAATGTTGATATTGTATTAACTGCCACTCATAAATGTCTCAAGGATTTAATTAATTTGGACATAAGGAGAAGTGTCATCCATAAAAAGGCTGAGACATTAAGAAACGAATATTCAAAGAACTATTTTGAGATATTCTCTAGCTTATTCAAAAAAAATGGTAAGATAAAAATGGAAGCCAAGTGGATTAATGAGATGGGTGAAGAATTTTCAATCAGAACTAACAATATCATCAACTTAGAAAGCACAATCTTATTTGTTCAAACTATAGAAACCATCAACGAAGCTAGGGCATACTTTGGGTTTTGGAAAATGGAATTTGAACACATAAATGCAAAGTGGGATGAAATGAGAAACAAGAAAGATGAAGTTATCAACTTCCCTTGGTTGAATGATGAGGTGTTCACATCCTGGAATGAAAAATTTAATGCAAATACCCAAGAAGAAAAGGATATTGTGTGATGTTCAAATAGAAAGTAGTTCCCCCATCATTTTGAAGTGGACAAGAAGATACAAAAGATATTTACATCAGAAGACCAAGGAAACAAATTCCATATGGCAAGCTCAGAAATTTTTTGAAGCAATTGCAAGGATCAAGTTGTCAGAAGAAAAAATATTTTGAAAAATCTTGTAATGAAGTGGTTACCACTTTTCTTGTATGTTTGTCTCTTGTATGATTCATATATTTGTCCTTTCTCCTAGACATTCAAATTTTTTTGCATCCTTCCTTTTTCAGGATTTCAAGATGGCTAGTGTGTACTACATATAGCAAGTTGCAATGTTTTGTAATGGATGGTGAATTCACAACTTCAAGGCATATTTCTAAATTTTGTCTAGTTTTAAAGCTTTTGTTACTTTGAATGTACTGATATAGAAATATTTTAATGAAATTTAGTGGAGATCCTATTTCATACCTATGATGTCTTCATGTGTTCATGTCTTAATTCTTGTATGTTAAATTTATAAGGAAAGTTTAATATACTATTTGCAAGGTAGATATGGGATTGTTCTTAAGTTTTCTCCAAGGGAGGGGTAATTCTTAAGGGTAGTTTTAGATGGTTAAATATTTGCATAAGAATTTTATACATAAATATGGGAATGAAAAGGTGACTTGTAAGGCATTTCATTTGGGTTTTATGTGTCTTTTCATTAAAGGGTTTATGTAGATGTGTGTTTCATTTGACTCTTTGCCCTAGATTAGGGACTAGTTTGGATTTGAATAGTATTTATCATCATCAAACTTTAAAATCTAAACAATTCTTTTATATTTATATTTAAGAACATAAATGTTTATCATTTGTATTGAAGAATAGAAGTAATTTTGTTGATTCCTTGAAGAGTGAATCATTAGGTCAGCCTACCTAAGTTTTGGAACTCAAATAGAAGAAGGAAGATAATCCTTATTTGGTATTTTCTCTTGTCAAGTTCATGGTATGGCTTGTAAAGCTCTGCATAATATTGGTTATTATCATTTGTACAATGTGTTACCAATTTTTGTAGTAAAAGGTAGGAGCAAATCAGTGTAAATCCTTAATCTATTATCAAATTTACTGAGAAGCAGTAAATTGTGAAAGGTACACCCACCTGAGTCTATGGAGCTCAAAGAAGGAGGATCAAATCCTCATCAATTAGACTTTTCCTTGTTTGAATAAATTCTTGGGAATCATAGAGTCAAGCATTGATGCTTAATAAAGGTTCTACAAGAAAAAACTCCAACAAAATGATGACTCTAGTGGGGATAAGTGGGTTTTATAAATAGTATTTCCAAAGTTCATAGAAAATAATTATCTATTGTTCCATTTCTTGATCAGTTTATCAAAATTTCCCATACTTGTTATCGGTGGCAACTCTGTTCTCTGAGCATTCTTGTATTGGCATTTTGAAATATTGAAAGTTTTTTTCTGATTTAACAATGAATCAGAAAAGAAACACTAGGTCCTACTATAGAAATAGTCCAGAGAGTAATATAGGAGAAGAGCTCGATACACATGGTAGAAGACAATGGTCTAAAAGAGGTGGGTCAAACCATAACTCCCCAAATGACTAAAAAGAGAGAATAGAAACCCCTGTCCCTAAGAGAGCTTCATCTTCATCTGAAAGTGCAGAGCATTCAAGGCTGTTTGGCCCATATATAACTAATACTTATTTTGATCCCTTCATAGATGGAGAAATAACAGATGCAGGTTTCTTCCCTTCAGAAGAAACTCTAGACCAACCAGGACAAATGTTTGCTACTGAGAGTACATCCTATGATTCTAACAAATTGCGTGATGAGGTTCTAGCCTTGAGAAGAAAGAAGCGTGACAAGGAGTCAAAGATAAAAAATGAAATAAAGAAGCATGAGAAGGAACTATATGACTTTCTAATCAAGACAGAAGAAATCTTGAAAGAAACAAGGAGAAATGAGCTTAAGGCCAAAAGTCTAAATGAGGAGGTCAAGGGTTTGGATAAAGAATTGTTTGGTGATCTTTGAGCTTTGAGGAAACAAGATGCTAATAACAGATCAAATTCCAAGGAAGATAAATTTGAGAAAGAAGGACCCATTTTGAGGCAGTTACGTCCACATGAAATTGAGCAAAATGCAAAGCTCAAGAAAAATGACAAGGATGCATCTTATAAGGGAAAGAAGAAAGCTGTTGGCATAAGTATAAATGAGCATAAAAAAAGAAAATTTAACCCTACTAGTATGTCCCAAGTGGAAATAGAACTGGAGAAAGCTAGAAAGGCTAAAGAAGGCTTAGCTAAGAAGCTAGAAAAAATAGAGTTGGAGGAAGCAGCTGCCCCTACTATTTTAAGGGCCTCCCACCCATATATATACAATTAATTGCATATCATATAAATGTATTGTAGAAATTGAGTGAATGACTATTCATAATTACATATTCATTTTGGATCCAATGATAGATCTATCTAATTTTTTTGCTACTAGAACATTAAAATAGAACCCACCAGGTGGCTCAGGGCCAAATGTTCAAGTTTTTGATCCTAATCCAAATGCTCAAATTTCTAATCTTAAAAAGGTGCTCTTAAAACTACTCAAAACAAAGGAGGTGTAGTAGGCAGTAGTTGAAACAATTCCCTTGGAAATTTCCAAAGAAGACCTATCCATTTGGATATATATCATCCTCCATTCTTTAATGACATTCCCAGTCATCCAAACATGATTCAAAATGAGGTAAGAGACCGAATCCCTAAGTTCAGTGGTAATAATGTCATTATTTTTGAAGAACATTTGAAATATTTCACTGATAAGATCACTGATTTTGAGATTGAGAATGAATATGTTATAATTAAGCTTTTTGTTCAATCTTTGATAAAAGATGCTAGGGATTGGTTTAGGAATTTTCCTGATGATAGTATAATATCTTGGGATAAATTTTTTAGATCATTTAGGGAACAATACTGAGAACATGTTAATTTAGGTTACATGTTAAATGAATTCAATAATATCAAGAAGTTCCCTAAAGGAAGCATGGCTGATTTTAACAATAGATTTCAGAAAGCCATGAAAAATCTATTTCAGGTCTTGAGATTAGATGTGCAAGTATGTTTAAATACCTACTTCAATGCTGCTAATGGAAAGATGTCCTACCTTCTTATGGATAAGAACCCACTTACCCTAAGAGATGCTAAAAAACATCTATTGATATTGAGAGCAATGGGCAAGCCTCACGAAAGATGGGAAATAGAGAGGATGGTAAACTGTGGAAGGAGATGAGAGGACAAGCAACAAAACTTGTTGATAATTTGTTGAGTACAGTGAAGGATCTCACTGTCAAAATAGACAAAAATGATAGAGTTTTTCATGATAACAAGTATGAATACCAAAGGTGTGATAGACAACCAAATGTGAAGGACATGCCATATAAAAAAATTGGAAAGATGGCAAGCCTATCCTTGAAAATAAAAATAAAAAACTAGAAGAGAAAAGAGACCCCTGATCCTCTAAAGAGGAATAGTATAAATAATGAGGAGAATACCCCTTGGTGTGCTTCTTGTAACATGCCTCATTCTTCTTACCAATGTGTTGTAGCCCAAGCTCTAGCTAATCAAATGGAGGAGGGAAATGAACATACAAGTTTAGGACAAGAAAGCCCTGCTATGAATATGTTCACTATGAGAAAGCCTTATCCATGGTCTTCTGAAGAAAGTAAACCTGTTGAAGATATTAGCAACAAAAGAAGAAAATAACTAGAGTACCAGCCACAAGTGGTTTCTGATTCAAATGATAAGGTTGGTACAATACCACAAATAACTATCAATGCAGTAGGTGATGACAAGGGGCATCCCCATTTTAGACTGCCAAGTGATGAGGAAAAGAGATCCTTGACCATAGTAGAAATAAACTAGGCTAGGGGTGCATATAATTTGAGAAACATAAGGGTGGAGCCTGGTCAAGAAAAACTTGCTCCTGTATTCATTAAAGAAAATGCCCCACAAGTTGTAGAAACTCCTATCAAGGATAGAAAAGAAAAGAGAGCTACAAAACAAGCAGAATCTTCTTCTATCCAAAAAGAGAAGGAGGAAGTAAAATTAGAGGAATAAATTATTACTAATAAGGCCAAGAGGGGTAAAAAAATAAATGATGTATCTTTAGAATTGCCTATGTTTGACATGAATCATGCTCTCCTACAAATGAAAGTATCAGTTCCACTAATGGAGATGTTGAAGATGAAAGAGCACAAATAAGTTGAACTTGCACTTTTAAAGGGATAGATGATGTCCCTATGTCAAACAAGGAAAAAATATCATTGACCTTAATAAATGAGAAAAGAGATGGTCCAGTTGTGAATGAGAAAGAAAAACAAGTGATAGCCCTGGAAATAAGAAAGGAGCTTTCTAATTGTAACATATAAACTGTGACATATAACAATGTGTAACATTTGAAATAAGTGGGGAAAAGATAAGATATTCCTCTTCTATCCCAAGATGCACAAAGGAAAGATCCAAATTGATCAACCCAAAAAGGATCAATGCACAATTGAATCAATCATTTGGAAATGAGAGCAAACAAGAAAGTCTTAAATTCCCCATATTATGGAAAGGAATGAATGTGTGATAGATCTGGAATGATTAAGGAATTGAATTGAAATGGATAGGAGAAATGCACTAACCTTGAAATATTGCAGATCAAGGAATGTTGTTTTCTGAGGACTCTACTCTATTTCTAGAAAAACTAAAGTATGATTCAAAAAGGAAAAGAAGAGATGAACAAAACCCAGAAATCATTTTTTGTTCTGATGTCATCTTATGAAAAAGGTCAACCTTGACCCACAAATGTCAACCTTGACCCCATAATGTCGACCCTGACCTGCACAGGTCCGACAGAAAATCTGTTTGCGCCATTTGAAAGAAAGCCGAAAAGGGTAATCTAGATCTGGTCTCAAATCTATTGTTCTATACCTATACCTACAAGAAAAAGAGATTTGTTTGTTGGGGGGGAGGGGTTGGCCTTGGTCAAACCCTAGTTTTGGAATTAACCTCAAATATATGTAATTGAAATTGCAGAAGTAAGCAAAGTAAATGCATAAAATGTAGATGTTTGTGTGATGTGTGGTGAAGATAAGATGTTCCTTTTAACCTCAAATGCACAAATGAAATATCCAAATTGATTAACCCAAAAGAAGGATCAATGCACAAATGAATCATCCATTCAAAAATGAGAGCAAAGAGGAAAGAGCTTAAATTCCCATTTTAGAAAGGAATGTATATGATAGTTCTAGGAATTGAAATGGATGAGATGAAGTACCAACCTTAAAATAGTATAGATCAAAGAACACTATTTTCTGAGGTCTATAGGTTGTTTCTAGAAAAATTGAAGTATGATATGAAACTAGAACATAGAGATGAACAAAATCCAGAAATCATTTTCCATTATGATGTCATCTTAAGAAAAAGGTTGACCTTGACCCACAAATGTCAACCCTGACCCAATAATGTTGATCCTGACCTACACAGATCTGAAAGTGAGTCTGTTCATGCCATCCAAAAGAAATCCAAAAAGGGTATCCAGATCTGGGTTCAAATCTGTCGTTCTGTACCTGTACCTCAAGAAAAAGAGTTTTGTTTGTTGTGGGGTAGGGGTTTTCCTTGGTCAAACCCTGATTCTGGAATTAACCTCAAATATATGTAATTGAAATTGTAGAAGTAAGCAAAGTAAATGCATAAATTCACCTTGCTTGTAAAAGTCCTTGTGGAGGATTTGAGTCCTTGAATCCACAAGTATGTATGCACAAATGGATCTAGAAGGTAGGATGTCTTCAATCTCTTTCTTGTAGATCTCCAACACCAAGTCTTGAATGGGTTCTTGATTTGGAAGAGGCTTTGAGGAAGGTGGATGGAGAGATCACCAAAAGGGCACTATGTAGCTTGAATCCTTCAATGGCCTCCAATGGATCTCCTTAATGAAAATGGGTGCCTGAATGGATGAATGCTTGCTTGAAATCTTTCTCCTTAGCTTTCTTGAACTTCACTTGATAATGCTTGATCTCAATTAGGAATTCTTGATGCTTGATTAGAAGACTTAGAGAAAATGAGAGGAGAAGGCTTCCTTTTATATGAAATTAGGGCCACAATCTTCAAAGGGGGCCGACATAGGAGAATTAAATTCCCATTAAAGCCTTTACCCCTAGGAGAGGACCTATGTTAAATATAATTTAGGAATTGACACTTTGGAACCCAAAATAGCCGACCCAGAAGCGGGAAATAACTTTTGCAACGACTGACATCTGAAAACTGGAAGACCCTAAAGTTTGAACCCTAGGTCAAGGTCGAGGTCAACCTTGACCTAGGTTAGGGTCAAGGTTGACCTTGACCTAGGTCAGGGTCGAGGTTGACATAGACCCAAAAGGTCAACCCTGACCTTGAGGTCAAAGATCTCAGATCTACAGTCTAGGATGCAAAAACCAGGTTGGAGAGAAGTGGAAAGTGGGAAAGAATAAGGGGAAAGACAGGTCTAGATTAGGAACCCATTCAAGGTGCTTGATATGACCCCAAAAAACTTACTCGAAAGGCTAAAAAAGTCTTACAATGGAAGTGCTTCCATTTTCTAACTATATATTTAGCCCCCACTTTAGCAAAAGTATGGACTCAATGCAAACTCTTGGTAAAGGAGAACATAGAGAAAGGACAATGTTATTGGAATCAAAAGGGGTAAAGAAATCCTCAAGCCCCCAAGGGACTTAAGTCTTTATCAACCCTAAGATCATGATAAGAGAGACATTACCAATCAGAGAGAGAGAGAGAGAGAAGTGGTTAACTCGCCTAGTAAGATGTGTGTATCTCACTATGAACCACAAAAAGGATAGGATGGACCAACAAGAAAGCACTTGATAGTCACCCCATAAAGTTGTGCACCTTCTAGCAGCTTTGTGCATGTATGTAGTGCATCTTCTGATGGATTTTATGAAGTACCCATGTATCCATATTCTTTTATCACCATGGAATACATTTGTAAAATGCGTATCTCTTCAAGATTTAGCAACTTATGTGCGTTACCTTCTGAGGATTTAGCATATTGAATTGTAATTGAGTGCGTATCTCTTGAGGATTTAGAAACTTATGTGCATTACCTTTCAAGCATTTAGCATGCTACAAAACAAAATGTTAGAACAAAAATGCATAATATAAAATGAGGGAGGCTGTGTATATGCCCCCCTCCTTAATATGGAAAAGTACATACTATTTTGACATGTTAAGGAAAGAAAAGAACAAGGATATAGCCTTCTTCAACATCAAGATAATATCCATAGACAACACCCAGTCCAAGCCAAGAAGGTCACAACTCCTATGAGGCCATGGAAGAGACGAATGCAAAGAGATATCATGCAAGAAGTGAAAAAGTAACCCTTGTGAGGGATAGCACAGGATTCAGTTTTCAAGGTGAGAGATTTATCAACCATGGAAACCCAATGTCAAATAACAAAATAGGTTGTGATCAAGGACATAGATCCTCAATACAAACCAAAATGTTCACGTATGTTTGGATATCACATAATAGATAGATACTGCTTAACCAAGGGAAAAGTGAATCCCAGAAAGATAGAAGAGAAGGAGATGGCATCCTTGCCCCCCAAGCATGGGAAAAAGGATGAAAGGGGACCTATTATATCACTCACAATATTATGCAAGACAACAAGCCCCCAAATATTAGGCTAACATTGTTTACATAATATGGAGTTCCATAATAGGAACATAAATGTTATTTAGAGAAAATAGGATTGAAATACAACTCATTGCCACATGTTAAA
>MU226606.1:10455780-10474851 GCA_018584345.1 Thuja plicata
CTTTTCGTCCTTCACAGTCTGCCAATTCTGAGTGAGTTCTTCGCCGAACTATGAGTGAGTTCTTCGCCGAGCTAGATATGGGCGTATGCCGGAGGCAGGCTTTGAGGGAGGGAAGGCCCTTAATTCTAAACTATGAGTGAGTTCTTCGCCGAGCTAGATCGAGTGAGTTCTTCGCCGAACTATGAGTGAGTTCTTCGCCGAGCTAGATTGAGGGAGGGAAGGCCCTTAATTCCCGTGTGCGATCGAGTATAGACTATAACAAATGAGCAACGTTTTCCTTTTTTTTTCTCTTATATCCCGCTGCCATCGCAATTGCGATGTCGTCGGGCTATAATTGAAAAAAAAAGCCAAAAACACTTTGCATTTTCCTGCCGTCGCAAATTGACGTCGCAAATTGACCCCTAATGTATTAGTGATAATTAGATCTATCCTATGCAACAATACCTGTAAATGGAACTGAGGTCAAGTTGTACAAAGAGCATCGTTCTTCTATCATGATTGAAATGGTATTACCTGATAGGCTGAATTGTTGTGTAGATGTTGATATGGAAAATTTTACTATTGAAGAAATCAAGCCACACATGAGAAACACCGACCCAATAATTGATGAGTTGATATTGCAACAAGATGGATTATGGAAAATGTATTTTTATCAAGGATGTTCTAAGGAAGGATCAGAAGTGGGTGTTTTATTTATATCACCAGAAGGTATTACTTTTAAATATTCCATCCTATTGGATTTTTATTGTACCAACAATACAGTTGAATATGAAGCATTGATATTGAGAATGGACATTGTCATCAAACATAGTATAAAATGTTTACAAGTTCATGGGGATTCTCAATTAATCATAGCTTAGATTAGATCAAAATATGTTGCTAAGGATGAAATATTAAAGTTGTATAAATATGTTGATAAGGATAGAATAGAGCTATTTGATGCCTTCAATATTCTATGTGTAGAAAGATCAAACAATATTATGGTAGACTTCCTTGCAAATGTTGCTTTGAAAAATGATGATATTACCTTGTTGGTATATCTGTGACAAAATTTAAGAGTAGGCCTACAATTCCTGACAAAATCCACAATTGGAAATTTTTTGAGGATGATGATGATGATATCCTCATATTTATCTAGTGCTTAGATCAGTATGATGGCCAACAGATTAATTGTGACTCCTTGATAGGAGTTGTAGACGGTAAGGAGTACATTTTTGAGAAATAAGTTATTCAGTTAGCTTCTAACCATATCCCTAAGGGACTAGTTGAACTAGAAGGAATGTTTAGTATTAATTATAATTACATGTCACAGAAGTCCAATGCCAAGTTGGAATATTTGGAAGAAATAAATTTAGGATCAGAGACATATTCTGAATTGATTTATATTGGAAAAAGGATAGATAGAAATGTGAGGATGAATTTGATAAACTTTCTCAAAAGTATAAGCCTATTTTTTCCTGGTCCTATGAAGATCTCAAAGCCTATAGGGATGACCTATTCCAACATGACATCCCATTGAAGGAAGATGAAAAACCATTTAGGCAGAAACATAGGCCTATCAATCCAGTATTGGCCACCAAGATGCAAATGGAATTGATGAAATTAAGGGATGCAGGCATAATTGAAACCATAAGACATTCATCCTAGGTT
The DNA here is from genome assembly GCA_018584345.1 of Thuja plicata. Classification (NCBI taxonomy): domain Eukaryota; kingdom Viridiplantae; phylum Streptophyta; class Pinopsida; order Cupressales; family Cupressaceae; genus Thuja; species Thuja plicata. The sequence goes on from MU226606.1 coordinate 10,457,431, forward strand.
TCAAATTTGGTCCTAGTAAGAAAAAAGAATGGGGACATAGGGTTATGTGTTGATTTTAGGAATCTCAATGTAGCTTCATTAAAGAACAATTATGGACTACCTAACATGGAAGCTATGCTGCATAAGGTGACTCGGTGTGATTTATTATCTATGATGGATGGGTTCTCTGGGTATAATTAGGTGTTATTCAAGGAATATGAACAATTTAAGATCGCCTTTACTACCCCTTGGGGAACTTATGTGTATTCTTGTATGCCTTGTGGTTTAAAAAATGTTGGTGCTACATTTCAGAGGGAAATGGATGTGGCTTTTCAGAATCTTATAAATGTTCTCATGGTAGTTTACCAAGATGATTTGAATGATTTCTCAAAGAGAGAAGAAGATCATTGCAACCACTTAGAGAAGGTTTTAGTCAAAGCATTGGAATACGGTATATCACTGAACCCAAGAAAATGTCAATTTGTTGTTACAGGATGAAAAATCTTGGGGCATATAGTATTAAAGGAAGGGGTAAGGATAATCCAGAAAGAGTTGAAGTCATTTAGAAGTTCCTTGCTCCTAAAAACCTCAAAGGTGTACAGTCATTCCTAGGAAAAATTAATTTTGTTAGGAGATTTATTGCCAAGTTGCAGAGCTAGTCAAATCAATAGTCAAATTATTGAAGAAAGATGTAAAGTTTGAGTGGAATCAAGAGGCACAAAGAGCATTTGAGAAAATTAAACAATCAATTCAAGAAGCTCGTGTTCTGATTTCTCCTAATTATGCTAAACCATTTTATATGTTTACATTTTCATCTTTTCACACCATTGCAACAGTGTTATTGCACAAACATGAGGAAGGATTTGAGCATCCCATTGCATTCTTTAGTAAATCACTACAATAAGCTGAGGATAAAAGTACAAACACGTGTCACTTTTTTATAAATGAAAAGGACCACATCATGCAAACTGTGCAACTTTAATGACATAAAAGTGGCATTTGTATTTAGAAGTTGAGGATGATATAAATTGACGAAATATGTAAAAATGGATGAATTTTATGCCTATAATTTTTTAAATTTTTTTGAACAAGAATTGACATATTTTTAAATTTTGGAAGTCCATTTTTTAATTGTTGAAAACTGCTCAAAATCTGGGGTCTAGTTCCCACCAAACAAGTATTTGCAAATAATCTATTTTTCCTCTGATTTCAAAATATGTTATAGATCAGATGTATAACTACTGCAGAAAAGAAGAAATATTGGGTTTCAATGTATATTTTCTTCTTTATAAGTGCTCAAAGTTGAACTTATCTGAAATTGACAGTTTTCATCTCCCACCAAATTTCCCCTATCAAGTCTACACTATTCAAAAAAATTTACATATTCTTGAAGAGGACTCTCTCCTCTAGTGTTAAATATAAATTTTAAATTTTTTTGATATGATTTATTATTATTTTTATTTATTTGAAGCAACATCTTCTCAAATGTTAAAATACCTACTTGTTGTATTTTGGAATTATAATATATTAGATCTAACCAAAATACCATAAAATTTATATGACAATAATCTTGACTCTGAGATCTACAAAAGGGTATTTTTATATTTTAAAAAAATATCATTAAAAAGAGTAGGGGTTATTGAAACATCACTTTTCTAAAATAATTTTATTTCTTTGGTAATTGGACCCAAATTGGTATAAAACATGCATTTAATAGATATTTCCAATTGGAAACTTATCTAGCTTAGCTAGAATGAATCTAGCTAGACCATATGTTTGACAAAAAATTAATTTTTAGTTAGAAATACTCAAATTTAGATATGCTGATAAGTGGTCCTGAAATGTGACACAACTTTGTACTTTTACCCCTGAATTAGGTTATCAATTCATACCTTACCTAGTATGTGCTAAATTCAAAGGCTATGTTCCCAATGCCGCATTAAAGGATATCTTGGTCCAAAGTGAAGTGACATGAAAAATATGCAAATGGATTAACAAGATTCAAGAGTTTGATTTAGAAATCCATATTACCAAGATGATAAGGGGATTGGGATTAGCCAAATTAATGATAGAAGAAAACTTGGATCTAGTTCAAGTGAATAATGTCAACACTTGTGGAAGAATGGTTACAAGTATTGAAATGCAGCCCTGGTATACTAATATTGTGTATTTTCTTATAAATGCAAGTTTCCCAGAGGGTTTGAGTGACCACCAGAGGAGAAATTTGAGATTGCAAGCTCACAAGTATGTACTATTGTAGGGTGACCTATACTAGAAAAATAGGGATGAAATATTGTTGTTATTTGGAAAAAGGGAAATTTGAAAAGGTTTTGAGAGAAATGCATTATGGACTATGTGGAGGACATTATTCAGCCATAGAAATATCTCATAAAATCTTAAGGGCTGGCTATTATTGACCCTATTTGTTTAAAGACACCCATTCTTTTTCAAAAGATGGGATCCATGTCAAATATTTTCTAGTAAACTAAAGTTTTTAGGTGCTCTATTGCTGAATCCTGTAGTTGCAGAAGCACCTTTTGGCATGTGGAGGATGGACTTCATTGGAGAATTTGCAGAAAAATCAAGTGGGGGACATAAATGGATTTTGGTTGCTACTAATTACTTTACCAATTGGGTTGAAGAAATTCCAACTAAGAAGGCCACAAGCACAGTGGTTGTTGACTTTCTCATGAATAATGTGATTACTAGGTTTGGTTTTCCTATTAAACTAGTAATGGATAATGCCACGTGCTTTAGATCAGAAGAGTTTGTTGATTTATGTTCTGACATGGGAATTTTTATATCATATTTTTCCCCTTACCATCCTCAAGCCAATGGACAAGAAGAATCTAGTAAAAAAAGCATTATGTATATTCTGAAGAAAACCTTAGAAAGCAACAAGAGGGCTTGGCATGCCAAATTGAAACTTGCTTTATGGGAAGATAGAATTACTGTGAAAAGGGATATAGGAAAGTCCCATTTTGAATTAGTATATGGTATTCAATATAGAAGGCCTATAAACAGTCTAATTCTAGTCTATAAGTTCATCCAAGATGAAGGTTTAGAAGTTTCTAAACCACTGCAGGACATAATGGTTTAGTTAGTAGAACTGGATGAAGTGAGAAGAGATATTTAAAAGGAAAATGTTAAACTACAACAAAATATGAAATATCTTTTTGATACAAGAGAAAGTGAAAAAAAATTCCATCCTAGTGATTTGGTTTTTCAATGGAATGCCAGAGCTAAGGACAAGGGAAATCATAAAGTTTTTGAATATTTATGGTTGGGTCCCTATATTATTCATCAAATATTTGGAAAGGATTCATATTTTATAAAGAATATGGATGGTGAGGTGTTTGAATTTATAGTGCATGGACAATTTTTAAATCCTTTCTTCAATTAGTTATGTTGTCCATGCACAGTAGTCTTGTAGTTTGTGTATATGTGTGTTTCTTTCCAAGTTGTGTGTTTGTTTCTGTAGTAGGTTAGTGTGGTTGTGGTATGTCTCCGAGAGATCTATATTCTTTATATGAACCTACTTTCAAGAATCCTTAGATAGATCCACTATTTGGACTATATTTTGTTTTCTAAGTTGTGTAAGATTTTGGGTTATGTTGCCAATTTTATGTGCCTTAACTTCTGTTAGTTTCAAGCATGTTTGCAAATTTTTGAAAAAAAATGTCTGCATCTGAAGGCAATTATGTTTTGAAAAGGTTTTGTATCCCATAAACCCTAGATGTTTATTACTTATCCCTTGGTGTTAAAAATCTAAGGCTTGATTCAATAAAATTTCCATGAAAAACCCTAAACCCTCAAGAATTATTCTATTCTAAAGTTACTTTTTGCTTCACTTAAGACTTATTGACCCATGTGTTGTATCTATTATGTCTGAACAAGACAACCTTATCACTTAAACTATTAGTTTTCATGTTTCCTAAGTCGGGTAGGTTTATTTTGAATATTTCCTAAGTCCTAAGCCTCCCATAAACTTTATTACCTTTTGTATCTTTTGATGAACTATAACTGATTGAATGCTTGAAGATGGTAAGTTGATGATCACTGAGCTGCAGAAAGTAAATACAAGAAATTAAATTAGATAATGTATGGTATTTTCATTGATGTCAACTTAATATGTTATGATTACTCATACACATATTGTCACAACACTTGAAGATCTAAAGAGACAAAGTTTTTGTTGTTAGTAAAGGTATACACTGAGTGACAGGGTTACTCGAGAAAAGTGAACCTTGAGCAGTTCACAATGTTGCCCAATGGACAGACAACAGTGACAGAAACTGTTACCTGAGATTAGTGGCACCCAAGCAAGTGTTACCGATCAAAGTAAGAGTTGATGACAGAAATCAACTGGAGTTACAAAATGACAAAACTATTTAGCTAGAAGAACTATATTTAGAGTTTATTGATTGATTGCTTTATTTTCATCGACCAGTTAAACTAAGGATAAGAATAAGATTTAAAGATAGTTTTATTCACACTTTTCAAGGAGAAATCTATGGAATAAAAATAATGAAAATCTTTAAAGATTAAAGCAATACATGGTGATATTTGCAGATCAAGAAGCAATCTATGTCAAGAACAAGAAAGACAAGGATATTGAACCGTGAAATTATATCTATATAAAGAGTAAAGGAATTCATTATGAAGATAGGAATGTTGAATATAATTCTGGTGAAGATACAAGTATTGATGTAGATTTGATAATACATGCTGAGGAACAGAGCCAAAGAAATTTTGCAGACACCGAGCAACAGAAGCAAGAACATTCACCAAGCTAAAAGAAGAAAGAAGGGGAGCAAAGGAATTGAAGAGAACATTGATCAGAGAGGTATTATAGAGTAACAATAGATCTGAAAATTTGCAAGTTAAAGTTGTATTATTGAACAGATCATTTACTGTTTCAGTTTAACCATTGATTCATAAAATCTCTTACCCCAATGGGATTTAACCATCCTTTATGTATTGATATACTCAAGAGTATCAAAGGGTTTTTATGTTGACAATATAGTGAATGCTAGGTCAAATGATAAAATATTAGTTTTAAATCCTCTAACAAGGTCACACTTAATAGTGTGTTTGTAACGTTTAACAAGGTTGGCTCTTCACCGAGCTCACTTCAGAAGAGTGAAAATTTTGGGTTACCGGTCCCAAGTGGTTTTTCCCTTAACAGGGTTTTCACATTAAAAATACATGTGTCAAATGTGTATATGGTTCATTTCTTTGATTTTTTTCTTTACACATTACTAAAACAAGATTGGTCGGTATTCACTAAGTTTAATTACTACTACTCGGTAAAGGCTATAAAAAGATAAACAGTATATTCACCGAGTAGTATATATTGGTTAGAATTACATAAGGCATTCATCTTGAAGGATTGAAAGATAACTAGAGGATATTATATGTGAGATATAAGTTTTGGTTGGATTATTGGAATTATTTTTAAATCCACTGATTCACCCCCCCTATAATGCCCCTCTAGGGAATCCAGGAGAACTAACCTAAACATACAACCAAGTTAACTGAATAATTTTATTTTTTTTTAAATTTTTTTATAAATAATAATTTTAACCACGTGGAAGAAACAAATGAGATAACATGACTTACACATAAGTACAACTCAACAAAGGTTACAAATCTCAAGGGTTCCTTGACGTAGAATTACTTAAGTAAAATAATCTATGAGAACAACTATAAAGAACTAACATAAAGAATACAACAAGTGAATCCAACAATATACATCTCATATAATAAGACCACATAAACAATTGAATCAGCATCCACTGCACATGTTGCAAGGTATGCAATAATACATAACAATACAATACAATACATCCTCCAAAGGATGTCAACCAATATACACATATGGTACAAACATACAACTCAAGAAATTGTACATGCCTCAAAAAGAATAAGAAGATAGAAGAATAACTGCAACAAGGATCATCCAAGCATGAAGATGAACATTGGATCTCAATGGTAATAAGAATCTCTACCACCCAACCACATGGAACTAAAGGTCCAATCTCACTGTGCTGAGGTGATAATAACAAGCCCACTCACATGGGTATACAACAAGAAGGAAAACATCAAGGGTATACAACCATCATAAAGAAAAGCATAAGAAGATCCTAGAACCTCTCTAAAACAAAATTAGGAGATCTACAGAATACCAAAGGTAACCAACACATGTAGAATAACCTAAGATGTATATAGGAAGGTGTCATCATGTACGTCTAACCCTTGAGATTTTTCCTAGAAATCTCTCAACAGATCCCGACACTCAAGAGACCATACACATTATCAATGACTTCTCAAACAGAAAAAGCCACTAACTATGCCAAATACACATCCCTCAAGGTGACAAGCATCATCTCAACCTCCATCTTATCCTATAATAGTGCTCAAGCATGGGTGAGACATTATATCTTATTGTATTATACTAAGGCATCCTAATAAGTTATTATGTTATAACTTATTAAAATTACTTACAATAAATGATCCTAGAAGCCACTTGTGAGCCTCGACACATATTTCAAGCCACCTCCTACTATACAACTAGGTAACCTACCCTAGGTTCACAAAAGAACATCATAAATGTATATTATAAACTTCATCATTGATTCCCGCTCATATAGGGATACACCCTCAGAGAATCATAAACCATATCAAAGAGAACATAACTCTCAAAATTGGTTCTTTCCCATACAAGAACTATTGGTTCTCAATTAACCAAAACCACTAAGAATATCCTCACAAGATCACATAAGACTAGTTAAAAGTCCATGTTGGGCAAAAATATCAAGACTCAGAATTGATCTCAACAAGAACATGCACCGAAGTATACAAGCACCAAAGAAATATGAAACCCAAAACCTGCATTTTTCATCCTGATAGCCATCTAATCCCTAAAAACAACTAACACATAGCAGTATCATTAAAAGAGAAAGAAACACACAATATATTAAATCATTCACTCAGAAGACACATCATTGCATAATGAGTACGATTCCAGAAAGGCAATAAAATTCAGTGATAAACTCATTTATAGTAACACTATGCAAATTAGTTTATCCAATAAAATTACTAATAACAATATAATTCAATTTTCCAAATAAAACACATAGTAATACTCATATAGATAAATTTATAAAATCTAACACATATACATTAATCTATTTAATAAATACTAAAAACCAAATATAATTACAAGTAAAAGTTTGTTTGTTTGTTTGTTTGTTTGTTTTTTGGATCAGAGCTAGTGTGCTTGGAAGAGAGTTTAAAGACTCAAGATAAAGATCACAAGATGAGTAAAAGAGATGTTCCTAAGTTTAACAAAGACAAATTTGCATCATGGAAAAGTAGGATGATACTTCATCTATCAGGTATTAGAAATGATGTCACACAATACTTGGATACTGAATATGCTGCACCGACAAGACCTCTAACTATTGATCAATTGAGAGACAAACATGATCACAATTATATGATGAGAGAACTTGCTTCTTCACTATCCAATGCTGAATTTGAAGATGTAAAATCATGCACCACTAAAAAGAGAATGTGGGATAAACACAAGCTAGTACATTGAGGAGACACCAATGTGCTGAGAGATAAGGTTGAAAGCCTAAGAGGAAATTTTGATGACCTAAGAATGAAAGAAGGAGAAAACATCACTCAGTACAGTAGCATAATCAAAGAAGTTGTTAGTGATATCTAAGGAGTAGGAGTACTTGAAGAATAAAAATTGGTAAGTAAAATTCTAAGAACCTTACTACCTATTTATGCAATTAGAGTATCTGCAATTCAAGAAATGAGAGCAGTAGAAAATAACAATGTTACACTAGATAGTTTGATTGGTAGACTTATTTCATTTGAGATGAACAACTTTGACAAAAGTGTCTTACCAACTATTGAGTCTTCATTCAAAAATTCTTTGAAAATAATCAAATCAAGTCACAAACACACTATTAGAAATGATAGTGAAAGTGATAGTGATGAACAAGAAATTGATGAAATTGAAGCACTAATGGCTAGAAGATTGCAAAGAGGTTAAGGAAGATACAAAGGTAAATTACCATTGGTATGTTTTAATTGTAAATAAATTAGACACTTTTCTACTAGATTCCCTAACAAGAGAAAATATGAAAAAAAAAATGCCAGATCTTATGAAAAGAAGTTTGATATAAGTGATGACCAAGACTAAAGAAGCAACCGACACTCTAATAGAAGAGATAACCAAGAATAAAAGGACAAAGGGAAGAAGGCTTGTTACCTAGTTGAGAACAAAGCTAAAAATACTGACACCAAATCTGATGAAGATATTGAGGTAGTATTTGTTTCTATGAAGGATGATTCAGATGAAGAAGAAAGGTATGTTGAAACTGCACTCATATCTAAAGTTAGCAAAAATGATGTCTGGATTATTGATAGTGGCTGTACTCACCACATGACTTGAGATAAGGAAACGTTTGAAACTTTTGAATATTATAATGGTGGATCAGTTATGATGGGTAATGACTCACCTTGTCTAGTTGAAGGAAAAGGAGCCATGATGTTGAATAATCTGATCAAATGTGAAAATGCATATTGGGTGAAAGGACTTAACTATAATCTATTGAGTGTTTCACAGCTGAATAATATAGGACACCGAGTTGCATTTGAGAAAAAAAGGCTAAGATCTATAATCAAACAAGAAGGTTGATCCGTAGTGGTGAACAAACAAAATCTAACCTATTATACCTTGATGATATTAAGACAACTTTTTTATTGGCTAGGAATGAGGACATTTGGCTGTGGCATAACAGGTTATATCATGTGAATTTTGACAACATGGTTAGGATAAGCAAGAAAAGAAAAGTAAGAGGCTTACTGAGCATGTCAAAACCTGACCATATCATGTGTAATAATTGTCAAAAAGGAAAAATGACAAAGTCTAGTTTCAAGAGAAAAACATAAACATCTAATGCTATTCTAGAGTTAGTCTATACTAACTTATGTGGACCAATGAGAACAAAGAGCTATTATGGTGATAGATACTTCATTATATTTGTTGATTAATATTCTAGGATGATGCCTATCATGTTCTTAAAAGAGAAATCAAAAGCATTTAAGATGTTCAAATGATATAAAGCTATAGTTTAAAAGCAAAGTGGAAAAGAACTGAAATGTTTAAGATTAGATAAAGGAGGAGAATTTATTTATAATGAATTCACTAACTTTTATAATGAGCGTAGAATTACAAGATAGGTTTCTGCATTGATAACACCACAACAAAATGGGATTGCTGAAAGGAGGAATAGATCAATTGTTGATTGTGCTAGAGCACTAATGATTGAGAAAGGCATCACATAAACATTATGGACAAAAGTTGTAAGTACTACTTTTTATACATTAAACCAAGTTCAATTGAAGAAAGATACCAATAAAACACCTTATGAGCTATGGTATAGATACACACCAAATGCGAGTTACTTTAGAATTTTTGGAGGTCAATGTTATATATTGAAATATCATAGAAATGGGAAGCTTGACTCTAAAAGTGATGAAGGAATATTTCTAGGATATTATACAAAAAGAAAAGATTATAAATGTCTGAACAAATCCTCTAACAAAATAATTGAAAGTGCAAATTTTAAAGTGGATGAATTTGCTAAGAAAAATGATGAGGAAAGAAAAAAGGAACTAGAATATTACAACAGATTTGTCTACATAGAAGAACCTGACACTCTACCTGATCAATAGTATAAAGCTACTGAGCGATAGAACAATGCAACTGAGCAACAGGCTGCACACACTGAGAATCAGGAAAATGCTCACAATGATGAAGCGAGTGATGATGATCAAAATTAAGGTTAAAATGATAATCAGATTGAGGCACATAGATTTGAACTTGTACTTGCTAAGTATGTAAGAAGACACCATCCACATGACCAAATAATTGAAGCCAAAAGAGCTGGAATGAGAACAAGAAGTCACTAAACACTATATGTTTGATTTGTGATTTTGAGCCTAAATCTATTAATACTGTACTTGAAAATCAAGAATGGGTTAGTGCAATGAATGAAGAGATTGAATAGATTGAGAAGAAAAAAACATGGACATTAGTACCTCGACAATGAAAAAAATGTCATTGGTACACAATGGATATTGAGAAGCAAAGTGAATGAGAATGGAGAAGTCACAAGGAACAAAGAAAGATTGGTATGCACAAGAATAAGGTATTGACTATGGAGAAACCTTTGCACCTATTTCTAGACTGGAAGGATTAAGAATTATACTTGCTTATGTTGCTTTCAAAGGATTCAAAGTATACCAAATGGATGTCAAATCTATATTTCTAAATGGAATATTAGAAGAGGAGATATACATTGAACAACCTAAAGGGTTTTTTGATCCTAACAAGAGGAACATGGTTTGTAGACTACAAAAAGCCTTATATGGATTGAAACAAGCACTGAGAGCATGGTATGAAAGACTTCACTCTTATCTCATTAGTATTGGATTTGTTAGAACAAGTGATAACAATAATCTATATTTGAAAGGAGATATTGATGATACAATTTTGATTGCTGACATATTTGTTGATGATATCATATTTGGAGGTAATGATATGCTATACAAATCATTTGCTGATGAAATGAGAAAAGAATTTGAGATGTCAATTTTTGGAGAGATCAAATTTTTCTTGGCCTACATATTCTACAAAAAAATGAAGGCATCTACATCACACAATCCAAATACATCAAAGTAGTTATGAAGATATTAAAAATGGAGGATTCCAAACCAATTGGAACACCTATGGCAACTGGATACAAATTGACAAAGGAAGACAAGACAACCAAGGTAAATCAGACCCTATACAGATCTATGATTGGAAAACTAATGTATGTTGTACATACTAGACATGATATAGCACATGAAGTTGGTATAGTTGTAAGATTATTGCTAATCCCAAGGAATCACACATGACTATTGTTAAAATAATTCTGAGATATCTAAAGAATACCGAAGACTATGGTTTGTGGTATAATAAAGAAGGAAAATTTGAGCTACAAGTTTATACCGATGCTGATTGGGCTAGAAACATAGATGATAGAAAGAGCACAATAGGAGGAGCATTCTTTATGGGTGATAGACTTGTCACATGGATAAGTAAAAAGAAAGGATACATATCTCAATCATCTATAGAAGTAGAATATGTGGCTGCTGCTGAAAATTTCTCTAACATTTCATGGATCGAACAATTTCTGAAAGGTATGAATATGTAGATTATTGAACCAATAATTTTCTATTGTGATAATACAAGTGCTATAAACATCTCAAAGAACCCTGTGATGCATGCTAAAAAAAACATATAGCTATTAAGTATCATTACTTGAGGGAATAAGTACAAGAGAAAGAAGTGATACTGGAATATGTATAATCCAAAGAAAAATTAGCAGACATATTCATAAATTCATTGCAAAAAGATACATTTGAGTACCTGAGGAAGAGACTAGGGGTTTGACATTTGCAGGCCCCACAAACTTATGAAGATACATTATCAGAAGATCAATCATGTTGATGCAAGAAAAGATATAGAATGTAATGACACATTAGTACAAGAAGGTACTTATTAGAACCACACACCAGATATATTGTTGGCTTCTAAAGAGTTGTATTACTGATGGAAAGGAGAATCAATGATATATTTTTGTTTGGAATTGCTGTCAAAGGGAGAGAGATATCCAATAATGAAATATTCATCAGGGAGAGAAGTGAAATATCTATCAGGGAAAAGAACATCAGTCAAAGGGAGAGAAAATATCAGAGAACAAAGTTTCTACAAAGGGAGATGATGATGAAGAAAAGGATTCAAAGAAACAACCATCCATCCAAGGGAGATAATTGGAGAAAAGTTCACACTGCATATCTATCTAGAAAAGGGAGAAGATATTCTACAACAAAGGGAGAGATATAAGTAGAAGAAAGAATTGCTAACCTATCCATTGAAGGAAATGAAGAAAGAACTCTGCAAGAACCAAATCTAAGATAGAAGAGATTAACGAGAGTTAGATATTTGAATTGGTTATAGAAAAATAAGTTTGGTATGTTATGGCATATTTCATATTGTGTTGATAGTATGTTGCCATCAATACCAAAGGGAGAGATTGATGAACTATAACTGATTGAATGCTTGAAGATGATAAGCTGATGATCATCAAGCTGTATGAAGTAAATGAAAGACATTAAATCAGTTAAAGTATGGTATTTTCATTGATGTCAACTTAATATGTTATGATTACTCATACACATATTATCACAACACTTGAAGATCTAAAGAGACAATTTTTTTGTTGTCGGTAAAGGTATACACTGAGTAATAGGGTTACCCAAGAACAATGAACCTCAAGCAATTCACAATGTTTCCTGATGGACAGACAACACTGATGGATAGTGTTACATGAGAGACATAGTGGTGCCCAAGGACAATGTTACCTGAGATCAGTGTTACCTAAGAAAACTAAGAGTTGATGACCGAAATCAACTGGAGTTCGAAAATGACAAAATTACATAGTTGGCAGAAATACATTTAGATTTTACTGATTGATTGCTTTATTTTCATTGACTAGATGAACTAAGGATAAGAAGAAGATTTAAGGCTAGTTTTATTCACAGTTGTCAAGGAGAAATCTACAAAATAAAACTAAATAAAATATTTAAAGATTAAAGCAATGGATGATGATATTTGTGGATCAAGAAGCAATCTAGGTCAAGAACAAGAAAGACAAGGAGATTGAATGGTGAAATCATGTCTATATAAAGAGACAAGGAATTCATTATGAAGAGAAGAATGTTAAATATAATTTTGGTGAAGATAGAAGTCTTCATGCAGATCTAATCATATAGGCTGAGGAACAGAGCCAAAGAAATTCTACAAACACTGAGCAAGAGAAGCAAGATCATTCACCGAGCATAAAGAAGAAAGGAGAGAAAAGGAATTGAAGAGAAAATTGATTAGAAAGATATTATGGACTAGCAATAGATCTAAAAATATGCAAGTTAAAGTTGTATTATTGAACAGATCATTTACTATTTTAGTTTAACAATTGATTTAGAAAATCTCTTACCCAAGTGGGATTTAACCATCATTTATGTATTGAGATACTCAAGAGTATCAAAACATTTTCATGTTGACAACATAGTGAATTCTAGGTCAAATAATAAACTGTTAGTTTTAAATCCTCTAACAAGGTCACACTTAACAGTGTGTTTGTAACCTTTAACAGGGTTGGCTCTTCACTGAGCTCACTTCAGAAGAGTGAAAATTTTGGGTTACCAGTCCCAATGGGTTTTTCCCTTATTAGGGTTTCCATGTTAAAAATCCATGTGTCAAATGTGTATATGGTTCATTTCTTTGATGTTTTTCTTTACACATTACTAAAACAAGATTGGTCAATAAACACTAAGTTTAATTACTTCTACTCGGTAAAGGCTAGAAAAAGATAAATAATATATTCACCGTGAAGTATATATTACTTAGAATTACATAAGGCATACATCTTGAAGGACTGAAAGATAACTAGAGGATATTGTTGGAATAGTCCCAAGGGATAACTGAGAGGGGGGGGGGTGTGAATAAGTTATCAGCTAGTTTAATTCTTTTTCTCCAATTAATTACATAATATAATTAATTACATACACATTAAGATAACACAAAATAGAACACCACAATTTTGGTTATGTGGAAACCAAACTAGGTAAAATCCGCAGTGGGAATTAGCACCCATAAAGAACTGTACTTGAGTATAATAATCCATGTTAGAAGATCTTATAACCCTATTAGGATTTTATATTTACAATGAAATAAGTACAGTGACATGGTTAAGGGTCGGACCTTGTTAGGAGTCTTTTACAAATAACCTTGTTAGGGGTGAGGAGTCACTGTCCAAAAACACACTGCTAAAATGATGAAGGCTGCAACCTTCAATGAAACATATATACACTATATCTAATAATGAACTATTTGAGTAGACCTATTGTCTTGTTCAGTTCCAATGAATTGTATACACTCTCTACTTCTTCACATAGATCTTTAACTCATGAATGAAATGGCTTTACTATCCCAAAACAATCAGCATTCTGTTATGTTCTTTTTCTGTCTCTTTTCTTATCATTCACACTTGGTGATATTCAAATGAAATACTATAAGTATCTTCTCCAAAAGATATGATATTTGTTGGCTATGGGAATCCCTCAAATGCTTCTCTTGTCGGATAAACAAAGCACACAACATAATTAGAACTGCGCAACTAAAACTAAATAGACGCATCACTTCACATAGTCGGCTCCACCAAAATTACACAAACGTCACACTTCAGATGAAACACAATTAGCACATTTGGTAATTATCTCTGACTCATAATTAAACATGAATCTAAACATGCATATCCCATAGATAGGTGCAACTGAAGAATCAATGAGATTACTGTCAGCTTTCTGAAAACAATCCTCTGAAACTATGGCTAGTAAACAGAGTAACATAACTCAACTGTTACTGAACATCTCAATCTATGTGTATGAACATGGTATAGTAACTATTTCTAAAACATAAAAATAACCATGCAAGGCTTCCACATATCCATACTAAAAATTGAATATAGTTCACTGTTGTATACTATATGTTGTCATCAATGACAAACATACAATCAACTATTTTCACAAAGGCAAATCTCCAACAATCTCCCCTATTGGTTGTATTTCCTATTTTTGCTAGTTCTCTTGGTTCCTTGTCTTGCTCTCTACCATTGTTTCAGGTTTTCAAGTCTAAACCTTGCCAAATTTGTAAAACCCTGAAAAACCCTAGGCTATCAAAGTATTAAACGATGATTTCAAACCCTAAGCCATGTCTTATGTTTCAACGTTACCTTTTTCATTCACTTAAGGCATGTGTTATAAGTTAGGTCACCTCGTCGCGTTACCCCCAGTGAATATTCCAAAGCTTTTCACGACTTTTCTTTTTTCTTGTGTCGCGTAGTCTCATTCAGAATTAGAATATTCCTTCAGTATTACGAGACTTAGCAATTTCTTTCAGTCAGGTAGTCACAAGATCTTCATGTTATAAGCTTTGTAAAAGATGGGACCCACTATTAATCGGGTGATCGCAGAAGATTTCTCACAGTTATGAAAAGGTTCTCAGACTTCGCGATTACTTCATGTCGCGTTATCGCCAGATCAAGCCAAAACTAACAGTTAAGATTTCCTTCAGTAGCGTGGTCTCAGAATAGAACAGCGGTTAATAGATTTCAGTTCAGACTACGCGACTAACCGTCTGTGGTTTATAGCAAAGTGTAGTCGGGATGTCGCCAGAATAGGATAAATGCTTCAGTTTTCTGTTATGTGGCAAGTAAAACCAATGATTAAGTGACATCTGTCATAAATTAAGTGGGTAATCGCATGGCCGCCAGAAAGAAGAAGTGGATTCAGCGACTTCGAGACTAAGGTGCTTTCCCTTTAGTCCCAGTGTCTGGGAATAACTTAAGGGTATGTAAGGAACATATAGCGATTAAGCGCCAACCGTCAGATGAAAGAAGAAGAAGATCCAACAGTGGTTGCCATGTCTAAGAAGAAAAGTGCCCCAGGGGAAAAGTCCTCCCGACTTGGCGATTAGGGTATGTCGCACAGTCGTTATAAAGTAAAGAAAAGGCGCATATAACTTGTTAAGGTAAAGTTGAATATCTCCTGACTGGGCGACTAAAGGTTGTCGCATAGTCTTGAAACAGAATAAAAGAATTTAGCGACAAGGAGATAACTGAAAAGGTTAGTGGTAACGGCTAGTCGCCAAGTCTCAAAAAGAAAGATGAGTTAAGGTTAACTCCACGCGACTTTGATTTCAGTTTTGTCGCTTGATCGCCAGATTGTAACTTGGGTCAGCCAAGGTTATGAAAATACATTGTTGCTAAGTCTTGAGATGGAACCATGGTTAATAACAAAGGCCCGCGACAAAGAGACTTAATGCAGTCACGAGGTCGCCTGATTACAAGATCTAAAAAATGACGACAGTTTTGTGATGTGACAGAGTAAATCTCTCGGCAACCAATCACAGGCTTGTATTTTGATTACAGTGCAAAAAAGGTAGCTGAGATGTATGACAGATAATAAATCAGAAGGTGACATGTCAGCTCTCTTAAACATTTTATGATTGTTCCAAGGATTCATATTTGAAAATTTGATTTCTTGTCAACTTCAGCAACTACAGCTAGGTTTTTCAAAGTTCACGGCATGGCGAATTAATGGCAGAACTGATGTTTTTAAATTATGAGCTGTGTACTCTGAATGACAGCTATAAGGAGTTGATGGTGCATTCATTCTTCTTCACCGTGCTTTCAAGTTTTCAGAGCCAAGTTGCTAATTTTTAGGAGAGTGATATTTTGCTTAGTTTGCAGTGTTTCCAAAAGTGATCAGAGAAGTTCTAAATTGCAGAAGATTGTGCTCAAAAAAAACAGTTGATATTGGAGATAGATTTGTTACAATATCGGTTAGAAAAAATAGATTTGGGATGTTGCGGATATGAGCAGAGCTATGAGTGTCGCTTCAACAAGTGGAGGCAGTGGAGAGGAACAGAAAGGAAAATTGAGTTACTCTGATGAGTTTCTCCATCTTCTGCCAGGTTCAACACAAAATAAGAAGGCTGATGCTAGTGTCGTCCTGGATGAATACAAGAATATTTGGGATGCTGTGACCCCAGGCACAACAGGTTACTCTCTTTTCACCTACTTCTATAAAAACTCTGATAAGCTCATCCCTGTTTCAAACCCTTGGACATGTGGTCTTGCTAGGTTGCTTGTTCCTGATGTCTTCTTAGATGTATACCTATTTCTTGACCTAGAAAATCACTATGATGCCCTCACAAAGACCATCAAAAGGGATGATGGCACTGCCTTTCTAATTTTAAACAGAAACTCATTCATGCAAGCCTTCGGCTTATTCAATACCATGTCTACAAAAATTGACATGACAAGGCAGGAAAAGAGATATAGTTCTAAGCCTGGTATTGCAAAAGGCTTGTTGCAGAAGCATATGTTAAAAGAACTAAAAAATTACTTAGGACCTATGGTTGAGCCCTATCCATATTATTACAAGGACCTGCACTCCTACATCAAATATAATGCATATGCCCTATGTAGAGTGCTAGGGATTGATGGAGATGCAGAGAGAATCAGTTCTGGCATCTTGATGATGGTATTAGACCTGCAAGAGGTGCATTAAAGCACCAGTTATGATTACATTCAGCATATAATTGATGAAATGCATGAGGTTTTTGTTGCAACACAGAAGAGATTAAAAAACCCTAAGGAGAAGGAGCCTAAATTCTTGCATTATTCAGTCCTGATGCACCTTCTCTTATATTTCAATTTTGTAATCATGGATACGCATAACTTGTCT
>MU226606.1:10526640-10554629 GCA_018584345.1 Thuja plicata
ATAATATTGTTATATTATTCTACATTATATATATGCATATTAATATATATAATAATAATGATATTATTATATATATCAATATACATATACAATGTATAATGTATATTATATTTGATTAAATAATATTAAATAATAATATACCGATTACTAATGAGTATCGATCAGTACACTGTATTAATTAAATAAACCAATTAATATCGGTTGTTATAGATATCGATTGATATTGCTACACCGTGTGATTCCAATACTATCGAAGACTAGTTTGTATCAGATATATATGACATTGATCGGGTGATCAGGCATCACCGATCATGTCTTGCTATTGCCATGTATTATGGCTTACTATCATTGATAGTATACTAGCGTGGATCGGTCTTAATTTGTATAAGGCATCGATTATTGTAAACATTGATTATTAGTATCGGTTTCAAGTAAATATTTTGTATATTGAAAAGACATGATTATATAGAGTCATGTCTCCTCAAAGAGACATGCCTCTATATCATCATGTCTTCTATATTTATATTCAATGATCATTTGATTGAAGATAAGCATATACAACATTATTTGAATGCAAGTCTCATCTACATAACATGATATTGAATATTAAATATATTTATATAAATCTATTATTATATCGATAATAAATATATATTTATATATTATGATTAAATATATTACATATATTGAGGTTATCTAAGAAAAATTAAAAGCCATATAAATCTGATCCAAAAATTAATAATGTTACCAATTTTTGCAGTAAAAGGAAGGATAAAATTAGTGTAAATCCTTGATCCACTGTCAAATTTACTGAGAAGCAATAAATTGTGAAAGATAGACCCATCTGAGTCTATGGAGCTCAAAGAAGGAGGTTAAAAACCTCATCAAATAGACTTTTCCTTAATTGAATCAAGTCTTGGGAATGATAGAGTCAAGCATTGATTCTTAATAAAGGTTCTAAAAGAAAAATCTCTAACACCATCTCAGCTAGGTTATATATGGTTCCTTCCTTTACTATCTGGTAAGCGACGTGAATATCTCCACAGGGCACACTATTCAACTGACTTGATTGGTAAACCTTATAAATGATAATCATCAATAAAAATATAACCTCTTGATCTTTAATTTCATCTATAGTCATCATCCCATGATCTTTCTTGGACTTAGTGTGTTTTCCAACACTCTTCATGGATATTTTCTTTACGGTGCAAGGTTTCATGTCCATCGAGAAACTTGTGATCAAATGAATCAACTCTTTCATAATCTTGATATTCCTCTAGTCATATGAATTGATCATGAAAATGACTCAAGACATATCGAATCCATTCCTCCTTGAAGATCTCAGGTAAGTCCAAAATGTGTGTCAAACCCTTCATTTGAAGATGTTTCAACTCATCTTTAAGTTCACCCTTTTTGCACATCGCTACATACTCTTTATATATTTTCTCATTACCTAACTAAACAATATTATTGTGAATATATGTTGTTATATCTTCAACCAATAGAACACAAGGTGAAATTAGGGATATGGCACCAATTTTTTCAACTTCTACTTCTTTTAATGGGTGTAGCTTATGTTCTGGTTCTGCCTCCTTTGTTATCTCAATCAAAATAGGTGTAGCAATCCTTGATGCCATATTCATTCAATATATTTCTTCTTTATCACTCGAACACACCAAATTCATTTATGATTGATCACCGCTCTGCTAAATATCTCAGTTAGGGATTTTGAATTTGTAGTTCAATTCTCTATAATTGATTAGCTCAAATAGATCTCACAATCGATCCCAATATGAAATCACACTCTGCTCTCGTAACCGCTCTTCAAAATTCAAGGTGCATAATGAATAGGTTTGCCTATATTTTAGTTTCTCAATTTTTTTTTCCAATGGCTAGTTGGTACAAAACATTAAATGCATTTCACCGATATCACTCTACAAATTACAACTTCCACCGGTTAATGCCAAAAGTAGCATTAATACATATCTTTTTGCAAATGATAAAATTAGTGATCCATAACAACTCATCTCTATATAATTCATAAAAAGTAACATCAATACATCTCACTATGAAAATAGATGTTATCGCTCATCATTATAAGGGATGGGCTAGATATAAAAAATGAAATCTAGTCCCAAAGAAAAAAATACTTTCTTAGTTTGAGGATGCATCCCCTGAGCCAGAGGATGAAGTGTTACATGTCAATGCATTAGAATTCTCTTTACTTTCTTCCTTATTCACCCATACCTTTTTCATCTCATTCCTTACTTCTTCAACATTAACAATATTTTTATCTTTCTCATTTTCATTTCTTGGTGATCAGTTCATGTACCTATAATCTCTTGCAAGATTTCCAATCTTATGAAAATAAAAATAATCCATAGCTGTTGTGCTCCAAGGTCCAGCATTACCTCTAGGATTCCTCAATCGATAATTCATACCAACATGTCCATAGTTTCCACAAATAGTGCATGTGACATTCATGTTTCCTTCCCTTCTTAGAACACTCACTTGTTTTTTAGGTATCCTTCATCTACAATGTTCTAAATTGTGTCCAAATTTGTTGCATGTATAAAAGTAGCCATTGAAACTCCTTTCAAATGATCTACTAATGGTCCTTGATTTGCATTCATAATCTTGATGAACATACTTATTGCAATTGTAAAAATAACCATCAAAATGAGTAGTTCTTGGAACATTCATTGAATGGCTTCTATATATATTAGCAGTGTGTCTAGGCTTTCCACAATTGTAACAAGTGGGTTTAGCAGGTTTCTTACCTATTGGACTTATATACACATTAGGAACCTTTGATTTTTTCTCAGCACCAGACTTGGATGATTCTTCTTTTTCAAATTTATTATCACCGATATATCCTAGACTAGAAGTATCTCTAGGTTGCCTTTGAATATTCATTTTCTCATCAACCTTTTATAGGATTTTTTCATATTGCTTAAGTTTTCTATTTGGCTCTCTCTCAATCTATCGGTGTTTAAAATTGTTATGCAATGAAAATTAACCAATATACCTTGAGACTCATTAGGAATGGTTAGTTCCAAGTGTGAGAACTCTGTAAGGTAACTGGACCAACTACAAGGACAAGAATTCCCTTTGCACATATCCCTCTATAAAACCAAGGTGGGTAAACCTAGTCCAGATAGATACAACTCTTTATAACTCTAGAATCTATCAACAGATAATAGTAAGAAAGTCCTAAATACTAACTAGGAATTCATTGACTCTCCATTACTATGTGGGACATACAACCAACAACCATAAAACATATAGGACTTGGGAATGGTTTTGATGTATAATATTATCAAATATAGCCCACAAGAAATCAAACATGCATCTCAATACAATCCACTAATCCTTGATCAGTGCATTATCTATTAGGTAAGTATCAAAAGAAAACACAGGAAACATGAACCAACTATAGTCAAAGACTCAAATCCATAAACACAACCACTACTTATAAGATCCTTCTTTAGACACACCAGATGAATTTATGTTTTATCTAAATATTATTTTATTTGATCCTAGATAAAAACTAGGGAATAAAACATATTCATAGAGAAGTTCTATGCAGTGAACTAGAAGATTCAAAACTCAGAAGATAGACACCAAGGAGAGACTTGAAACTAGAATAACTACATTAAGTATGATGAATCATGTTCATGTACATATCTAATATGAAACATACCACTTCAATAATATGAAAAATATTACAAGAACTTTCTATTCTGTCTAAATACAATATGATATAGTCTGCTATATCCCCTTGGGACTAAAGCCTGTAACCACCACTTGGAATCCAAAACTTTTGAACCCTTACAACTGAGAAGAGAAAGAGACTTATACGAGAAGGAAAACCCTAGGAGAGGGTTACCCAACAAAAATCCTTCTCAGAAATTAAATTTAGTCCTTCCCTTCTTGTTGATCTTTCTACAAAAGATCATGAAAATATTTGATCTGACACATCACCCATCAAGACACAAGAAATGATCAAACAAATAAATGCATAATAGTCACGGCATGGGTAGAGAAACCCCAAAATAGAAAGTAGATCAATAACCATACAAGACCACCATGCAGCATTAAAATCTACCAAGACCATAGAAAATATTCTTAGCCACCCAAATGATTCCATTAAAATGATCCAAGGACAAGAATGACCTCGAGCCACTCCTAGGAAAATTTCCAACATGAAACCATGGCCAAAAACCCTCAAAAAGCATTTGAAAATTTGAAAATCAGTTACAATGGCTACTTCCCTGGTGCAAATCCCTCATCAACAGATGAGATCAAGACTTTCTCCAACTTTAAAACGTAGTTGTGGATCAACTCTAAGTTACACGGGCCTCTGATTAGATTCTGCCAAGTGTCACCCCATTGCAATGACTCTATCATTATCTCACAATCATCTTTCATTCTAGTCATAGTTCCTTTCATACGATCTATCTCAATTTGATTTATCTTTACCTCACTCATTAACGCTGGTCTAGATCTGACCGAGACATGTGGCAAATAGGCGCAATTCCTCAAACACTATTTGTCGAGCACATTTACTTTTAGGCAATGTGTCATCCACAAGATCTTTTCAAACTTACTGTCTCTTTAACTACCCAAATGACCCCCAGGACCATGACATCAAAAAAACTACTTCTCAAGCAGGAGCAATGCCTCAATGAATAAAAACCTTGCATCTTCTAATCCAAGCAATTCACTGACCTTTGATCAATCTCACATCTGCCTCTCTATCCTTAACCAACCTTTAACTCTGAGTAGTTAATTTCATTTTATCTCTAAATCTCATAATAGAACTTGACATGACTTGATTTGACCATGGTTTAATCTAGAGATTCAGAGACAACACTATCTCCAAGTCATTGAACACTTTGCCTTGACTCATGGTTCATTTGGAGTTCAAGTGCCAACCCTTGATTTGATTTCACATCTACGATCAACATTTAATCTTACAAGACCTGACCCTAACTCTATCCTATTCCAAGTTTCAATGACAAGGCTTAGCGTTGAATCTCCTAATGTTTATAATAACCCTAGTCAAGTCTTGAGATTCAGAGATAAGCTTATCTCTGACTCACCAAATGAATTTATTAACCCTCTATTTTCCTCGAGACATAGTGAAAACCACAGATCTAATCTGCCACTTGAACACATTTCTGCATCATGGCCAACATATCCTAATCACTGAATGCACATTTGACTTCTTGACTTTTCTAGTGATTCAACACAAGCCCTAGATCTATTCTCTGATCAATGGTTCAGATCCTCTCTCAGCAAACTTGACTTATCTTTGAGCTAACCTGGCTTAACCCTGATTAGATCTAAAGATTTGAGGAATGATGAAATCTCCAAGTCTCCAAACACTTGTCTTAACTCATCTTTCATTATGAGATCACACAACAACCATAGATCCTTCTCTGAATCAACAAAGATCATTTAATTATAAAAGTCTCAACCATGGTTTAGTCCCAAGATTCAGCGATAAGGTTATCTCTAAATCACCAGATGCATTTCTTAACTCTAGGTTTTATCTAAGACCTAGCACTATCCACATGATTAGATCTGCATCAACTATCTTTTCCAGATCTCTAGACTTTTCATGACTTTCCTAAAACATTACGAGAACTGGCACACACCAGACGATCAGAACATGATCCACGACTCATATTTAATCTCATGATTTCCCAACCTAACTTTGATCTGTTCTAAGATTTATAGATAAAACTATCTCTATATCTGCAAATAAACTCAACTTGACTTGGCTTGACCATAGATTCCATCTAGAGATTATGCACAATCCACAAAATCAAAAATACATCAATGGTCTTCGCTAGATCTCTGAATAAAAGATTGACTTTGACTATGATTGTAAGATCTAGTGCTATTTGTTCATCTGTGAGAAGATCAATGATCCCCACCAAGTCTTTGACCATTTAACTTAACCTCAATTCTATCTAGAGATCTAGAGACAAAGCACTTATCTTGAATAGAGTTAGATCTCAAGATTTAGAGATAAAGGTATCTCTGAATCTCCCAATTCTTTACTTGACTAGGCATAAATCATGAGATCTAGTGCGAACCCTTTGATCAAAACAACATCCACAACCATGACTTAATATCACAATTGTAAGAGCATATTCAATTTGGTTTAGAGATTAAGAGATAAAGAGCCATGCCAAGTCTTGAGACTATATGAAATATTAGGTCTTGGTTATGAGATTAGGAAACAAGGAAAGGAGGATAAAGTGCACATGGGATAAAATGGATTTAAGTGACTTAGAATACTAACTTCAAAATATAACAAGGTCATGAGGGTTTAGGGTTTAGCATGGAAATGACACAAAAATACTTAGGGTTTTAGACCAGACACCTAAAAAAAATTGCAGAGACCAGAGGAAAAGGCATGGAACCATGATTTTTTTTGAAATAGGTCTAACACAATCTTCAAGTCCTCTTTGAGTTATTCATTCTATAGTCCCCATGTTTCATTTTCAACACACATTTGTAAGTTCTCATCATCAGTGTCACTTAGCTATTCATTCAGTGTATAGTTCTAATTTGTCAGCCTTTGAAGTATAATATCATTTTCTCTGATCAGTTATTTATCATTCTTCTTTGTAGTTTCAATAGTTCTTTTTTCATCTTCAAAAACTCTTGATGTATTCCTTCAAGTACTTCACACATCCTTATAGCTTGACTCTCTTGTTCTCTTTTCATCTTGGTTTCTTCTTCAGTTAGGATCTTGTTCTTTTCCATAAGATCTGCTATTGTTATCTCAGCTTCTTCAAAGTTAACACTTCCTTCAGATAATTCATCAATATTTTATAGACTATCTATTAGTTTTTTAGACAATTCTTTCCCTTTTTCTAATGAATCCTTAAGTTTTTTTTTAACTCCTCAATAATCTCATTCGCTGCCTCCAACTATATTTCATATCTATAGCTTTCCATCTCCTTGGATCTATTCCCCAAGTTGTCAAAATTTTCCTCTAGAGAGTCTAAGCTATGATACGAATTATTGGAAATAATAGGTACTGAGAGGGTGGGTGTGAATCAAGACTTATAAAATTTTCTAACTTTTACATAGACCTTTAAGTAGTATAAAAAGAAACTTCCAAACTAATAATCATATGAATATAAATGTAAATTAAGTAAAAGTGTAATGAATGAAGTGAAAACACATCCACACACATAAAACTCTATTTTTTTTTATCATAGAAGCCCTTGGTTAGAGGGAAAAACAACGGCGGGGATGAGACCCACAATCTTCTCACTGTTGTATAAAAGAGTACTCTATTGGGAGATTACAATATGTCACTTTCTAGGTGACTCACCCTATTGAGAGTGACTAAACTCTTTAAACAATCTACTACATTTTTCATTTTGTATAGATTCATTGATTCGTGCTCTGTCATAACTGATTTGATCTAGTAATCAAAATTGTTCAATAACCTTTACTTTTACCTATTCACTAAATTGACTGGTTGGTGATATATTTACTTATGCCTTTACTAGTGTGACCTGACTGGTTCGATCATAAATATCAGTATACATGTTGTCTTTATACCTTCAAATGTATCGATTGTAAACTTGTCTTCCTTAACCATTTTATCCTTCATCTATTCTCCTATTCTCCTGTTCACCGGTTACCTTTCTACCTTGACTTCTCTTTACCAATTGGTATAACTTCATTTACTTACACAAAACTTTCTTACCTATGTAATGGGTTCACACCAATGATAGTCATACTATGTAATATCATCATCAATATCATCTATTAGCATTCTGATATCAACAGTATTTAAAGCAAGGCCACTTTTGATTTGGGTCCTAATTATGACACTTTCTCAACCATCTATACAAAAGTGTGCAAATGGTGTGAGGCTAAAATGATAAGGAGTTTAATGAAAGATAAAATAAATAAAAGGTCTGTAGAGGTAGTTGGATTGAAGGCCATAAAATCATACATGCATTTTGTGTAGGAGATAAATCATATCGAGAAACAAAATACTTATGAAAAGTTGGATAAATTGGCTTGGGATTTGAAAGCGGGAGAATATTTTCTAGTTCATGAAATTTACCTAATGATGTGGAAAAGGAGGAAGAAAATTTATGTATTTAACATGATAGTGAAAAGTTGGCAATTTCTTTTGTTTTGTTAGATATACCCCCTCCCCCCCCAAAAAAAAAACAAAAAAACCAAAAAAACAAGTATTGGAGTTGTGAACACCCTTCAAGTATGCATTGATTGCAACACGACAATGAAATTGATCTCATTAATTGCTACAAGAAAATATGTTGAAAGACACGTGAATCATTTCCATGATTTTAAACACATGAGGAAATTTTCATGGAGATTATTGCTAAGAGTAAATGAAGTTATACGAAAAATAATCCCTCACACTATAATAATGTGCACTATAAGGATCAAAGTTTTATTTTCAACTTTTCAAAATTTCTTTTTCTTTTATTTTTTGTTTTACAAATGTGGCATTATAGACTATGACACTGGCCTGATAAATTTATATGCATAGGGTGAAATGTAAATCACTGCTATTAACTATTGTGGTATTTATCAAAGATTAATTTTAAGCTAACATGGATATTTAATTGAATTGTTTTATAAAATCAACATGTATATAACGAGGTGTACAATGAGTAAAAAATAAAAGGTGATGAAGAGTTCTAGTAAATGGAAAGATACTTGACTTGTAGGAAATGGGAGAGGGTGCTCACAATTTCTGTTTATGTTCTGTGTAGTTCATTTGTTTGGAATAACTATGTTATCTTTTGTTTATGTTAGGTTAAATATTTAAATACAGTAATATAGTGGGACATTTAGAGGTTTTTATGTGTTTTTCATTGATCCTTTTGAGCAATTGACAATTTACTACATGGTTCATTGAATGATAAGATCTCCTAATCATGAAATGACACTTAAAGTGGGCTCACTTTGTATTTGGACAAATCTTAAAGGGGAAAAGCATGTGAGGAAACATTGTACATAACACCCAATAAGCCATTAAACCAAATACCTAATAGCTTGAGAGAGTTAAGAAAATTACTAAGAAGTGTTTGTGGGTTATCATTGGTCTTTCAATGTATATGATCTATCCTTCCAATATTTTATTATCTAAGCCTACATAATACCCATGAGTACCTCAATTTGAAAGTACTTAAAATTTGGCTGTAATTCACTAAAATAAATAGTAAGAAAGGAATACATAGGCCAACATATGTTGAAGTATGTTTAGGGTCAATCAACCATTTGATTCAATATCAATGAAATGTTAATATCTTGATAGGGGAATTGTAGTTAAGTTTGAATACTCAGAGTTGAGTTCCTAATGAGGTAGACACAAGGATAAACCGACATTAAGTATGCAAGAATGGTCATGTGACTATTAAGTATCTAGCCCTCCCAAGTTTAAAAAAAGGTAGTTATTTTAGGTGATAGGAAATATAAGTCAAGATGGAACTTCCATGTCTAATTCAAATATGATCTTCCCATGCCAACACAACAATAAAATATAGTATCATGCAACAAATTCCAAATGAGAATAAAGTGACATGAATAGTGACCAAGATTGTGATAGGTGCCATTTTGGTATGAGTAAATTCATTGCCATTAAAATAGTTGTAATACTTCTTAAATGTGATGATCTTGATTATTGTGATGACAAAGAAACTTCTAAAAATTCTCCTTGTCCACCTACAAATACTTTAATTAATATTTCAATATGTATGACTCCTAACATAGCTTTAGATGGTTCATATTCTTCATTAATTGGTAAACATTTCAAGATTGACAATACTAGTAATCCAATATTAGAAAATTCATCTAATTCTCACAGTCATCCATGTTATTGATCATATCATTGAGAGATGAGAGGTTTAGTTGAATAACATATATTAAGTTCTTATGTTCACCTACTATTTCTTCTAATAGGACTAGTGTTTTGACATCCATGGCTTCTAATGATTTAATACAAGAATATTTTCATTATCTTTTAGTTACAACAACTTGAGATAATTACTTGATATACATTTTAAGATTCTTTTTAGTCCTATATTGTAGATTTAGAGGACACTACTAACGATATTCATCTTATATGTATTGATGTTAGATCCTATGAAATTACATAATATAATTCAAATATTATGGGGGAACTTTTAGACATTGAAGCTGCTAGATCTTGGGTGGCTACATCATTTTCCAAATATTTTTTTGTATATAATATTATGTGCCCACTCTTATATTAAACAATTATGAAATTGATAATCCTAATGATATTGTGATTGTTGTTGTGAAGACTTGTGAACATGCATTTTCTTTAGAATCATGTGTAAATACATTTGTATATATGTATCTATACGTAATAAAATTTACATATATTTTTTATTTAGTAAACAATGTGTATTATTTTTCTATGATACTTTCAATTATTGATAGATGGTCACCTAGAATTTGAGTGGTACAATAACTTGATCAAGGAAATTATATTCTTATGTCAATTAATAACAAAATAATCAAATATTTAATGTTCCTAAAAATAATAAACCCATTCTATTAATATAAAAGGTACATAAAATCCTCATCCATCATATGCCTTAAATCCATAATCTTCATAAATATTCGCTAGACAAGACCAATTCTTAAGGCTAGGGAAACAAGTCATCTTAAGGGAAGAGTTTAAACACACTAATACAATGTAGAAAAATATTCGCTAATGCATGGGAGAGGGTGATTTTTCCTTCTTTAGGCTCTACTAGGCTAAGGGAAACTCCTTTTGATCTCAATAAATGACAAATATAAAGATGAACATTTACATATATATTTTTGGACGTTTAAAAATGTCCTTAATTGCTTAACACTAATTTAATTTAATTAATATCCCCATAGTACTATAGTTAATTTTAATTAATTAATTCTACCTGTTATGTTCATTTGTCTATTTATTTAATTAGATTTATATTACTAAGGTATTTAAATTTAATTTAAATACTTGCATTTATTATATTAAATCTTATTTAATATATGATTCTCCATAAACCCCTTTTAAATAAATTCCTAATTTATTTATTTCCTCCACTTGGCCTATCTATTCTAAAGTTGTTTAATTTGAACTAATCATAAAAAAACCTAGAAACCAAGTCTACACCTATCACTTTCATCCACTAAACCTACCTCACTAGTTAATCCTAGATTAATTTGCCTAAAAAGGTGATTCCTAACCTCATTAAGCCTAATGAGTAGCTCAGACATGTATGAGAAAATCATCCCAAGGAATCCATGAAACTTCCTTAAATTCTCCAACCATTCTCTTACAGTATTGTCCCCCACTCCTTTCTCCCATATTACTCACACGTGTGAGCAACCTTGGGCCTCTCAACCTTAAATAGCCAACTTGGCTCAAGGTTTAATTTTGGCATGGCCACCTCATTTAGCTTATGTGTCTCCTGTGTGACTCTTATTGGGATGAGACATAGGTGCTAGCACATCCAAACCCTCATCCTTGCTCCAAAAACCTATAAATACGAGCTCTGCCAAGAGCAAATAAACAGATTCTAGTTGCATTGTTATCATACTAAAATAGTTCTAGAGTATTTTAGAGTTTTTTAATGCTAGATCTTCCTATCTTAAATCAATTTTTGCATATAAATCTACATTTTATCTCATTTTTATTTTTTAACCTTGAAGCACGTTAGTATAGCTTGCATCTTACACTATAGAATGACTTTTTTATCATCTAGCTGATAAAAGAATTCATCATTTGATCTTCATTTGAAACTAGTTCCTCATACTAATATTGGAAGCTCCTTGTCTCCATTAGTTTCCATTGTACAATCATCGATTTCAAGAAATATTTCATAGTGGGATTTGAGATTGTGTTGGGAGAGCACAACCACAGTAATCTCTAATGAAAACCAACAAGGCTTGGGTGCACTTTTTTGGCTCCTCAGAGGTTGTGGAAAGATCTTATTGTGTCATTAATTTGAGGGTTTCATACATGTCTTGGTTTATTTTAATTCTAACCCACTAATCTTTTCATGTTTGAGCTTGGTACACATAGGTAGGCTTCATCACAACAAACATATCTAATGTCGCACTTTCTAGTGTCTTGAACCTAGGCCAAACTTCACTCCCTTAATACACACATTAGAAAATAACATCATCATAATTCACATTCCCATAATCCACCATGAAGACATCCACTCAAAAAGTGTCCCAAGCTTATCATTACACACCTTCTCCCACACTTGGACTTTCGTCAGTGGGTTTTTCAACCTCAGAATTCAAAGGAGAATAATCTTTTTGACCATAATTGACACATCATAATGCTCCTGACCTAGCTCAACAAGTCACGAGCTTAATAGCCTTGTGCATAGCATGCAAAATTAGGGGAAGAAAGAGTTTAAATTTTATGCAATATGTCCCTACCCATTTGAAAAATAAGTCACCATGCAACCATTTTCCCCAAACTTTGAGATTCCTAAATTTGGGAAATACAAAGGAGAATTGTGTTTGGTCCAACACCTTAAGGAATTATATGTTGCATTCCAAGAGGTCACATACAATAATAAATATCTAAAGAGACTCTTCACTAGGAGTCTTGGAGGCTCCACTCTTGAGTTGTTCATGGCCCTCCTTGAATAGTCTATATATAGTTATTCTAACCTCGTAGATAATTTT
The DNA here is from genome assembly GCA_018584345.1 of Thuja plicata. Taxonomy (NCBI): domain Eukaryota; kingdom Viridiplantae; phylum Streptophyta; class Pinopsida; order Cupressales; family Cupressaceae; genus Thuja; species Thuja plicata. Next base: position 10,539,361 of record MU226606.1, read on the forward strand.
TTTGTACAGTATTACTACAACATTGAAAATCAAGAATCATCCAGTGACTTGTGCAACACCAAGCAAAGGAATAGAGAAAACTTTGGCAATTTATTAGAAAGGTGAGACACCTTGCAAACCGAATACCTTGGAAATCACTCAAGCAACACTTGATTGGAATTTTCACTATGAATTTGGTATCTGAGATGTCATGTCCAAATGAAAATGGATTCACTTGACACTTTTGAGTCTCTTGTTAATAAATGGAAGAAAAGTAAGGATTGGATCTTGCAAAAGGGTACCATTAAATATTATATCTCTTCTAAAAATGACAAAAATAAGTTTTGGACCAAAAAAAAGGAGTTGTCACTAGCAGAGAGACTGGTGCCAAACATGTTCAAAATATCCAAGCATCCAACCAAGGAAATAATTATAATAATCATAATAACAACAATAAAAATAATTCATCACAATAACAAAAATCTCAACAATAACCTCACAATCAATCCTACTTGTTTCCATGCAACAACAAAAGAAACAAAAAAAGAAACAACAACAACAACAACAACAACAACAACAACAACAACAAAAAACAATTCCAACACATGACAACATCAAACATACACTTCTCTTTCATAACCTCTCAATGTTGATCATAACCTAATGATGTTTCCAAACACTAGACCATATAACTATAATAAACCTAAGCCTACTTTGTATAAGGATAATGAATAATATGATTATCATTGCATCAAAGGTCATGAAACCAAGAAATGTATGAAGTTGAAAAACTTTATCCAAGACCTTATTGAAAATGGAAAGATTAAAATTGAGGGATAGGCACCATCATCATAAAATTCTTAACTGAAGACCTATAGTATTCCCTTCCTAAGAATGATTAGAACAATGCCTCATTCTAAAAGGGCATGCCATATGACTACTCCACTAACCACATCATGGGTTTTGAATAATTATGTGGCAATGTTGAGGAAAACAACATCTTTGGATTTGATTCCCTATGTGGCCACATTGAAGAATCTAACAATTATGTATACACCCTCAAGGTTAAGGGTGTAGATTGTGATGCTACCACTCATAGGGCTAGAGTTATTGTCCAAGCCACTACCCCGCTAGCCACTCCATCCACTTCCACTAGATCAACTTCATGATATGACCTTTTGTCACAACTTGGGAAGACTCCCACAAATATATGCATCCTTGAGATGCTTCGTACTTCACTTGTGCACAAATAAATCCTTGAGAAATAGATTCTTGAGTCACATGTCCATGAAAATATCAATTCATCACAATTCCAAGCCATGACTAGGAAATTAGCTATATAGAAAACCATTTTATTCATGGTAAATACTTTCGCAGTCTTCACCTACATCATAATAATCCCTTACACATTAAAGCACCCATCCAACATCATAAAATAAAAAGAGTCCTTATAGATGGTGGATTCGATTTGAATCTTTGTACCTTAAAAATGATTAGACAATTGGGATTCCCTAAGGATCTTCTAGATGTTTCAAAGAGAATAAAAATCAAGGCTTATGATGACAAAGAAAGAGAATCCAAAGGTTTGATCAGATTACCCCTTCAAGTGGGTCTTACATTGATTAAAACTACTTGTCAAGTCTTGGATCTTGACTTAGCCTAGAATAGCCTCCTTGGAAGGCCATGGATACATGTTATTTCAGGTGTACCTTTAATTTTTCATCAATTATTGAAGTTCTTACATCAAGGTTGAGAAATCACCATCCCTAGAGATCTTGAACCCTTCAAACATTGCAAACATATGGAAGGAAAATAAACCTACTTTTTTTTACTAAATGAGTTTGTTGAAGTTGTTACTAAAGAGGACCCCACCAATCCCTCCAATGAGAAAATTTTCATGAAATAAATTAATAAACCATAAACTAGTGATGCCTCTACATCTAAAGATCCTAAAGGAAAAGAGAAATTCATAGAGGAAAATATCCTTCAATCTGAGAAGAAAGTCAAATTCACTAACTAGGGAATGGGAGAATACAAGTTTCAGAATGCCTTTTGCATTGGCCAACTCTCCCTATCTAAAATTTCCCATGGTAAACCTTTCCAACTCTTCCATAAGAAGAAAAATAGGCATCATGGAATTCAAGAAAACCACTTTTGAACATTGGGGATCCCTAGGTGAAAAACATATGGAGTATGATATAATATTTTAACTCTTTAATGATGGAGAAGATGAACCTGTAAAAATACCTAAAGGAAAGTATCTCAAGGCCACTCCCATTTTTGAAAGTATAAGATATCATGGAAAAGGCCTTAGTGCATAAGAACAATGTATGATAGAACCAATAAACGTAACTGGCTACCCTGTGGTAGAGGATTGGTCTCCCTAGAAACTAAGGTGCCCTCAACCAATGCCTGTGAGGATTATTCTGATTCAAAACCTAAGGAGAAATTATATGAAGTTCCCTTTGAGTATATTGAAAATGAGCTCATCGATACCAACTGTGTCCTTTCCTTCGCTGAATATGACCTTTCATCTCCTAGCCTCTCACTTAAGCATTCTAAACTCATTGATTGGTACCAACAAGACTCACCACCGACTTAATAATAAAACTTAACTCATTACAAAGGTTGATCCACTGAAGTACTTGTTGTCTAAATTTTCTCTTACTAAATGTGTTTCTAAGTGGGTCATGATCCTATGTAAATTTGACATCCTGTATGTAGATAGGAAATTGGCAGGGGCACCTCGAATGTGGAACATTTATTGATATATTTAAGTCATTTTTTAATCTCATCAAACCATGTTTAGAAATTTTTTATTATCTAGCATTGTAATGTATTCGTTAAAGAGGTTTTATGACATTTGTAATTGAAAAGTTGAATAGGAATATGAAGGGCCATAGGGAATTTGAATGGTTTGTAACCCTCAAGAATTGTCTTTAAATAGAGAGAGTAGAGGGAAGAGAGTGAAAGAAATGTTCTAAAAACATTGATTGAATGAGTAGAATAATATATTTGTGTAGGTTTAGTGAGGAAGATGAATAACATGTCGATGGGGACTGAGTCTTGAAGGGGAGGTAAAGCTGATAGTTACTTACCTCAGTTTAGGTTTGTGAATACCCTAAGAGATCTAGGAGAAAGATCTCAGAGCAGAGCCAAGATGAATCTATAGTATAAATAAGACTCCAGTCCCACATCAGATTGGTATCATAGCTAAGAATATTTTGAGAATGTAGATGGGATCTACACTAGGCAACGTTGTGCCTGTTTTGGATTCTTGTTATGCTTCTTGTGATTATAGATTTGGTGCCAGTTCATTCAGCTGCAGTAGGTAGACAGGAAGTTCTACCAAAGGCCAAAGGAGATGGTCTCATGTGTCACCAATAGAATGGAGAGAGAGGCATGAGGGACTCCTAGGTGAGGGATAGAGGTTGTGATGCAGCATGGACAAGTGGATTGTGGAAGGGAAAAGCACCATTGGAGGTAGTAGTATAAATTGATTTGATAGGAGTCACATTTCAAGGAAAAATGGAAGCAAAGGAGGCATCAATCCAGTGGATCGAGTGAAGACAAAGAGGCACATATTTTTGCAGTCTCACCAAAGAATTTCCATGGGACATGGAAAATTTTAAAGCTCGGGAGTATGGTGCAGGGGCACCTTGACTATGGAAAATTTATTGATATATTTAAGTCATTTTTGAATCTCATCAAACCATGTTCAGAAAATGTTTATTAGATAGCATTATAATGTATTTGTTAAAGAAATTTTAAGACATTTGTAACCAAAAAAATGTATGGGAATACAAAGGGCCATAGGGAAGTTGAACGGTTTGTAACCGTCAAGAATTGTTTTTAAATAGAGAGAGTAGAGGGAAGTGAAGAAAAGAATGTTCTAAAAAATATTGATTGAGTGAGTAGAATGAATCTATTTGTGTAGGTGTAGACACCTAAAATTGACTAGGTGTCTCTTAATCATAAAAAATTGCAAATCTCAGCCAATTGCCCTAAATCTCATCAAAATGCATCAAAATGGATCAAAATCATTCAAATGGACATTTATCAAGTAAATTGGACAAAATCATTTAAAATCAAAGGATTAAATAATCATGAAATCAAATAATCAAATTTAAGCCTAAGAGGGATTAATCAAATTATATAATTGATTTTAATCAAGTAATTGTATAGTTTTAAATCAAAAATCAAATCCAACCCATTCACCCTTACATGGCTAAATTAATTAAATGATTGAATTAAATAATTCCTAATTTATTTCAACTCAAATTGATCAACCAATGAGAATTGAGGATTTTGTCTTCTTGTCCCACCCTTTGAGGACAACCATTTAAATGGTCCCCCCATTTGAAACCATTTGAGGGATCAAACTCAACCAAGGAACAACCCATGGTCAATTCACTCTACCGCCTACCCTTGGGAATTTGCTATAAATACAAGCCATTTTCTATGCATTTGATATCCTAGAAATTCAAGTGCAAAGCATCCTTATTATAGGCAATTTGTGAGCAATTGAGAGCATAGTGAGCATTTGTATAGCATTTTGAGAAGAAATTGTTGATTTGAGAGCATGAATCATCAACATTTGAGTTGAAAACACACACATATTTGAGCATTTGAGCTAGATTAAGCATTTTATATCAATTTTTCTCATTCTAGGATTGTGCTTGAGAGAGATTAAGGCTGAGAGCTCTCTTAACAAAGCTTAGATAGGGAACCATGAGATTTCATGGATTTAATTGCAATTCTTAGATTAAAATTATATTTTATTTCCATAGAATTGTTGTTATTTATCCTAATTTCATGAAGGTGTAATTTCTCACACACAAATGATGCCCACTATGGGGCTTTAGGCCTCATTTCTATTGTTTTTATCTTAAAATTTTGTATGTTTTGCATCATTTTCTTGTCATTTTGCAGAAAATAGGAGAAGAGCCACCTACAAAGAATTCAGAGCCGCATATGAGCAGTCAAGAGCCATGTACAGAATTTTTCTATTGTGTCTTTTATTCTTAGGCCGCGTGTGATTTAAAGTGTGCTGCCTGGATCTGTAAAGCGCCACCTGTCAGTAGCTAAAGACCGCCTACGATCTTCCAAGAGCTGCATACTATCAACCTTTAACCACAATTTGCACATTTTGTGCTGCTTGTGGTTTTTATATAGCTGCCTGTGGAATTTTTAGAGCCACTTCTTAAGATTTAATTACCGCTTTTAAAGTTTTAATTTACTCTTGCTAACAATTAGAAGCAGCATATTAGCTGTTAAATGCTGCGTAGAGATTTTTTCTTTGAATCAAATTTTTAATGATTTTCTCACTATTTTAATTCTCTGTGTTTTTCATTGCTGCAGATGAAAAATCATCTGAAAGTGCAGAAACCAGAGAAAACAGTTACAAGGCCTAGCAAAGAGGTAAGGGCACAAAACAAGTTCTCCAAAAAAATTCATGCTTCAATTATTTTGGAAAATTTAAAAGAAGAGGAGAATTTGTATGATCGTTACGTTAAAGTTTTCTTTGCATACAAAAGGAAATTCCCTACTCTTTCAGTGATTTTGATTTCTAGTTCTTTAAAGCTTGATAGTGCAAAATTTTGATCAAAAGAACTTAGGAGTAAATTGTTATTTTGATTTGCAAGTTTTTCTTCACTTTGTCTCTATTGTGTTGACTAACTTGTTGGAGGAGCCAGAGTGGGAACGATCGCCACTAGGTGAGTTTAAAAAAAAAAATATATATATATATATATCAAAAATGTGCCTAGCCTCTGCTAGCTTCAAAAATAAGGTATTTATCTAATGTATCTTGCACTTGCTTAAATTGTGGCTTTCATTTAAATCTAGTCTAATTAGAAAAACCTCTATTTTGTCCAAATTGAACAAGCATTAGGCATATGCTCTTCACTTTTCGAAGTGAATCAAAAATCCAAACATGCAAATTCATTTTGGTAGAAAGAAAGGGATAAGGAATTAACCAAACACTTCAATTTTTAGAACCCCCTTGTCAAGGGGTTGAAAAATAACAAGTGTGCTTGAGGTGTTTTGAATAAGGAACAACAATAGGGATATGCTCTTCACTTTCTAAGTGAATCAAATTCCCAAACTTTTTGAGCCGAGTTCAATTTCTTGTTTTTGTATACATGCTAGGTAAAATAGAGCTTTAGAGGGCATGCCTCCCAAGAATTCATTTATGAAGGCAGTGAGAGGGAACAACCCAAAGTGAGAGACAATCGCTTTTGCTGTGATATCATCCAACCCACTATAAAAAAATGCACTTTACCTTAATCAGAAAGTTACTAAGTCTTGTGCAAGTCATCCTCACTTCCTCGAGTAGTCCTTCAAGATTGCACAAAATTTTACTTTCATGCGTGTGGGAAGCCCACAAGGGGGTAAAGGAACTTGAAAAGATTTATAACGGAGGTGTGATTAAAACCTTGTTAAATAGTAAACCTACCTTTTTAGAGCCACTGTTAAAAGCCAAATTTGACTCTAGGTAGATTGCTTGGAAGAGATTCTTGTGTTAAACCTGTAAAAACATCTAAGAACATACACTTTTAGTGTTGTTTTAGGGATATGGTTCAAATTTGATGTGTGTGCTGAGTTTGTATTTGATTTTCATGCAAGAATCCTCTATAACAAGTCTCATCATAATTATTAAACTTTTAAAAATTCAAAAACTTGAAAATTTCAACCCTGATCAGCAAAGCACTACGTATAAACATTTTTGGGCTGTGTATAAAGAATTCTAGACTGCCTATACTTTTGAAATGCCACTTGCAAAGATTCATAAGCTGTGTAAGCCACTGGAAAGTGCCACGTGTAAATATTTAAAAATTGCCTATCAATAGGCAAATGCCGCCTACAAACTACAGAGTGTCACATACAACAATTCTAGTAACCGCGTGCAAACATTTAAAAGCCATCTACACACAGGAAAGAGCCACCCAGAAATAAAGAAGGGAAAATAGGGGGCATTTCCCAAGGGTTTGGAAAGATTTTAAAATATATTTGGTTGCCCTGTTTAGAGTTATTTCTATCTAGTGCAATAAATAGATCATATTCCTTCAAACAGTTATAATGATGAATCTATTTGAGAAATGAATCAATCCTATGGTGGAGAATAATTTTCAAAATCAAGATCAAAATCTCCATGGGACTCCATATGATGAATTAACTGAAGATGAAATATTGGAGGCATCCCAAGACCCTAGGTTTATGGAAACAATGCACATAATTTTGAAGAGGGGTAAAGAAGTATATTTTGCTCAATTAGGAGCTGCCCTTCCTCATAATGATTACATATCAATCTTAAGGAAGGATGAGTAAAAATGAAAGGATACATCATCTAACAAGCCATCATTAAGATCAATTTGTCCTTTCCTTTATGATGATGGGCCATCCATATCTTCATCTTCTTCTTGAGATGATGCATTTGAGAGAAAAAAACCTATCTTGGATCAACAGAAATGTCATGACCACCGTATTTGTGATCAAGAGAATGAAAAGAAAGGTACCATTCTCAAGAAATATCTAATGCACAAACCCCTATCTAGCAAGATTTCTCCCATAGCCTTTACTCCTTTCATCCTTTGTCCATCTCACAAAGCTTCACAACTATCCAAAATTCCTCCATCAAAGAGTGAGCCTAATGATGATACTTTCCACATTGACTATGTCTACCCTCAAGGGCTACCTCTAAAAGAAACCCAAGCTAACTTACATCTTGCTGCATATAATTTCCATGCTTTAAAGATCTTGGACCCCAAAGTTTCATAGGCCTCACTGTCTATTCAAAAGGATTCTCAATCAATCTTCCAAACATTCCCCACACATATCCAAGCATCTACCTTGTCCTTAGAAATGGCTCCATGTCATGAAGATAATCCAAAGAGAAAAGAAACAAGTATCAATAAATATCAAGATCAAGATGTTATACAATCCCTTCCCATATTTAATGAAGGTCCCATATCCATAGAAGCTTGTGATGATCCCCTTGCACCCTTTCATGTCTTCCAAGCTGATATCCTTCCATTTCATGAACAAAGTGTCCTTCCAAGCTCCATATCTAGTCCATTTCCCAAGCAATATCAAGATATCCCTTCCATCATTTCCAATGAACATATTGAAAATCAAGAGAAAAACAACCACTCTACACCATTTGAAGATCCTTGTCAAGATCGAAGTATCCCATCAACTCCTTGTCATGATCCTCCATATTCACCTCAAGAAACCATAATTCCTCCATATCCCTTGCATGATAATAAATCCCTTCAAGATTCATTTGATCCTATCAAAGTTGTTCCTTTTAAAGCTACTCATGAGCCTAGTGTTATAAAGATAAATCTTAAAGATGAGAACCTCGACAATGCAACTCATTCTAAAGATACTGATATCCCTTTCACACCTTATCTCCCTCCATTCAAATGCAACCATTTTCCTTCACCGTCCTCTAAATCCATTTTGGGTTCCTATGTACCAAAGCTAAAGTCTTCATTCCTTCCATCTATATTAGGTCCATATATTCCTCCATCAACCATTCCTACCATCCCTAGTTAACCATCCACTTACCCTACCGTATATCAAGATCAATGAAGGCACACATACTTGAAGAATTTTCAAAAACCCATACATATGAACCCTCCATATTATTCCCATTCACCCACAATTCTCAAGTCTTTTGGAAGGAATTTGGATGTGCAATATAAAAATCAGAAATCCAAGAATCCACATGTGTATAAAATCACCATGTTCAATCTAATCAAGATGTGAATGAAAAGAAAAAAAGAATATCCAAAAGGCTGCAAAGGTCCACCAAGAAAAAAGATAAATCAAATAAAATGTGGGTTCCTAAATCCCTCATTGAAGAAATGGATTCGAAAGCATCACAAAAGAAAGAAAAATCAAAGAATATGTGGATTCCCAAGTCACTTTTGAAAGACTTACACACAAAAGAAAAATCCAAGTTGACATTGAAGCTTCCAAAGGCTTCCACTCTATCTCCTTCCAAACATTTTCCACCTTCCAAGTCTACTTTGGGTTCCTATATCCCAAAATCTACTATCTTAGATACATCCTCACCCCCTTCATCTGTTGTTCCTCCATCATTCAACCACCCTTTAAAGTGTGTGTATAATTTTATCTTTCCAACATTTACATCCACAACATACCTTATTCTTATCCTCACATTCACTATCCAACACCTACTTTCCATCTTTCCATCCCTCTTATCCAATCTATGGCATAAAACCTTCAACACCATCTACCCTTATCTTCCATATCTATCCTTTTTCATCACCTTATCAATATCTTTGAGCATCTTATTTATATTCATGGTTTATTATAGCATATCTTTCAAAAGAGCATTGTCCAAAGATCCAGATGTTGGAAATTTTTTGAAAAATACAAAAGAAAAGAATGAAAAATTTGAAAAAAAGAAAAAATTAAAGAGAAATCAATCCGTCCTATGGTGAAAGCTACCTTTGTGGTGCCTTGGGAAAGTACCATGATGAAAACCTGGCAAATAGGCATCATGAATAATTCCTCCTCTTGCACTCTACACTTGGGGAAAGTTTCATCCATGATATCCTCCATCTTCCCTTCATTTATCTCACTTGCATCCATATTCCCTCTTTTACCCTTGGTCTTGACAAGGTTGAACACATCCATGAGAATCAAGTATCTTGAAATCCATTATCCTTTCCATCATCTTATTTACTTTTTGCATCCATGCTACCCTATCATGATCTTGCTTCTCCCCAATCCACCTTCATTATTCCTAAGAAGTCTCTCCATAATCCCAAAATCATCCCCTCATAGCCTCCAATACCCTTTATCCTGATTGTGCTATCTTATCCACATTTTACCCCAAATTGATCCATTGGTCTTGATCAAAATGAAGGACATAAAGTGCACAATTTGTTATAAAAATAAAAACCTCTTAACATGTCCACTCTTTTGGACCACTGACTTTCATGACATCAGGTCATTATCCTATATGCTATCTATCACTCCTTCATTGACTTCCATTGCTTATCCAAAAACATGTTTTGCATTTCTATTTCCTTTTTCCTTAGCTTGGGTAATCTTGAGGAGATGATTCTAGGGGTCACATTCACATGTTTCATCCATCATAACCTTTCCATTTCTAATCCATCAGCTTGTGAATCCATCCTTTATGTCCTATACCTTGCTAGACATTGGGGGACAACCAATGTGATCTTGTTTGAGAGATGGTAAATTCTCAAAATCTAAAAATTTAAAAATTTAAAAACCAAAAAAAAAAATCAAAAAAATCAAAAATCCTTAAAAAAATATTAAAATCTCTAAAAATTCAAAATCTAAAATTCTTGCATAAAGTCTCAAAGCTGCATTGTTGCATTCTAGGTTTCATTTTGCCCTAAGTTTGACATTGATCACATTTATCACTTGGGGGCAATCATCATGGATTTTCGTATGAACGAATTTAAGAGTGCTACATCTCGGTCACACATCAGAAGTGGATTTTCAGATTTAGAGGAGAGATAATTTTGGATCCTTTGATGGATATCATTGTTCAACCCTAAACAATTTGATCCTACAACATGATCCTTGAGTTTCATTGACTTATTTTATCAGGATTAAAAATTGACAAACCCTAAATGATCAACATGTTTAGAATTCTTCTTGAAAATCTTGATACATTTCAAAACACTTGGAATTTTTGATGAGTTTTTCATTGAATTTTTCGAGTCATGTTATTTTTAGCTAATCAATGATGTTTCAACTAGATTGGCAATGATAAAGACATGGTGTTTTCTTGGTTTTTGTGTGACTATTTTGAGGAAGATCCTTTAACTTGTGTGAATTTGTCTAAGGACATGGTCATCAAAAAACCATCAAGGACATTCATATAGGGAGGAGGGTTAACCTTTGTTTGTTTATGCAAAAGGATACCTTGGCTATTTAGATCTTCCATATCTTAATACCAAAATCCACTTGCAACATTGAATCTGATGAAACCAGTATTCATACTCCCATAGTTGGTCATTCAACTACTGAGGGTTTTACTAGTTTCCAAAGGGGTTACCAAATGAGCTAAAATTCATATTCATATTCTTATGGTTGCAGTGGAACTAGTAAGGATTATATTGACTCCTAGTTCCACAATGGTCAATGATGAAAATATATCTATCTTTGCATTTCTTTTGCGAACCTCAAGGACAATTAGTTGCATTGCATTGCATTTTCATGATAGATTAATTGCATGTTTGTGGTATTTTCTTTAGTCAAGGGGGTAGAAGTTAATCATGGTTACTTCATCAAAATATTAATCAATGTTCTCAAATCTTTGATCCATCAAATTGATCACATGCTACATTAAGGATATCATCAATATATATTTGCTCACCTAAGAGCAACATCACCATCTGATCAACTAGGGGAAACCTACTTTTATCGATCACTTATACCTATATCTGCACCTAACTCATATCAAATGCCCCTATCTATCAACCTCACACCACCATCTAATCCAATTAAATCCAGTCCAATCGAATATCAATCAGTCAAATCATCCAATTGATCATTTCAAGTCAATCATTTATCCTATCATCCATTTTCTCATCTTGAGCACATCAAATTTCCTAACTCTAGATCTTGAGGAAGGAAAATCAATCCATTTGATCATCTCTCTAGATCTTGAGAGTGAATTATCAGTTTATCCAATCAATCCATCAGCCTACTTATCCTATCCGATTGACATCAATACAACATCAACCAAGTGATTCTGACTACCATCATGTGATATTTGATCATCATCATCTTATCTAAAACATCAACAATGTTTTCTCAATTATAGATGTTATCATCAAATTCTCTTCACACTGGGGCATGTTTTGTTTCCAGGATCATCATCAATGTTTTTTAGAAATGAAATCATCTTGGATCTATTATTCATCAGTTTCATCCAATTTTTTGGCATCTGGACATCAATATGTTTTCATTTCTGAGGGGGCATCATCATATCATCAAACTAGGTTTCTACATCATATCTTACATCAAATCTGGGGCACTAAAAATTCAAATGCAATTAATGTAACATGAAAATTTAAACTTTATCAGTGGGGCATTCTGCATCAAGTTTCACATCGAGTTCTACATCGGGGTTTTGCATCAGGTTTCACATCAAGGTTTCACATCAGGGTTTCACATTAGATTTTCAAATCAATCAGGTTTTGCATCAGTCAATCAATCATACATAAGTATCAAATCAATGATTGGGACATCATGTTTTCTTTGAATCAATGCACTTCGTAGATCAAATCAAAGAGGGGCATTTGTAGACACCTAAAATTGACCAGGTGTCTTTTAATCATCAAAATTTGCAAATCTTAGACAATTGCCATAAATCTCATCAAAATGCATCAAAATGGATCAAAATCATTCAAATAGACATTTATCAAGTAAATTGGACAAAATCATTTAAAATCAAAGAATTAAATAATCATGAAATCAAATAATCAAATTTAAGCCTAAGAGGGATCAATCAAATTATATAATTGATTTTAATCAATTAATTGTATAGTTCAAAATAAAAAATCAAATCCAACCTATTCACCCTTACATGGCTAAATTAATTAAATGATTGAATTAAATAATTCCTAATTTATTTCAACTCAAATTGATCAACCAATGAGAATTGAGAATTTTGTCTTCTTGTCCCACCCTTTCAGGACAACCATTTAAATGGTCCCCCTATTTGAAACCATTTGAGGGATCAAACTCAAGCAAGGATTAACCCATGGTCAATTCACTCTACCCACTACCCTTGGGAATTTGCTATAAATACAAGTCATTTTCTATGCACTTGATATCCTATAAATTCAAGTGCAAAGCATCCTTATTATAGGCAATTTGTGAGCAATTGAGAGCATAGTGAACATTTGCATAGCATTTTGATCATTTTGAGAAGCAATTGTTGATTTGAGAGCATGAATCATGAGCATTTGAGTTGAAAACACACACATCTTTGAGCATTTGAGCTAGATTAAACATTTTATATCAATTTTTCTCATTCTAGGATTGTCCTTGAGAGAGATTAAGGATGAGATCTCTCTTAACAAAGCTTAGATAGGGAACCATGAGATGTCATGGATTTAATTGCAATTCTTAGATTAAAATTATATTTTCTTTCCATAGAATTGTTGTTATTGATCCTAATTTCATGAAGGTGTAATTTCTCACACATAGTATGTTAGTAATAACTGAGAGGGGGGTGAATCAGTGGCCTCAAAAATTTATCCAATTTAATCCACAAATAAATACTTCTCCAATTATTAAGTCCTTATGAGATGCATGCCTTTGAAATAATTGAAAAAAATAACTATTTGTCAGTTTACCTTGTCTGTCCTTATTCTCCTTGATAACCGATAAGCAGTAAACTATATTTACCGACACTCGGTAAATGTGTAGAGTATACCAATCAATCCATAAATGCATATGTGAAATGTAAAACAATAAAGTAATGAACCATACACATATAACACAAGGATTTTAATGTGGAAACCCTGTTAAGGGAAAAACCACTGGACCGGTACCCCAAATTTTAACTCTTCTAAAGTGAGCCCTGTTAGGAGCCAACACTGTTAAAGGTTACAAACACATAGTTAAGTGTGACCTTGTTAGAGGATTTTTATACATAGGTTGTCACTTAGTATTTGACATCTATGCTACCATCCTTGAATCAGTATCATGACTATCAATAGGCTTTATGCTAATCTTACTACCATCCTTGAATCAACCTCCTTCTTAGATTGTCAATAGGCTTTAAGTAAGACCAATGATACTATCATGAGCCAACATTCTAGTAATCTGTTAGGATATACCTCAATTAAAAAAGAATGTTAAGTCCTTCTCTATTAAGAGACTTAATGCTTCAATGGTTAAAATGAAACAAAATGACCTGTTTCTAATGCAATTGAATTGCAGATTTTCATATCTATTTACTTACAATATCTTTCTGATCAATGTATCAATTCAATTCTTTTGTACTTAACTCTTTCTTCTCTATGATGCTATGCTTTTTTGTTCTTCGGTGTCTGCAGAATTCTTTATCTCTCCCTTAGCTTGATTGATCAGGACTGCATGAAGTTTATCCTTCATCAGTTTCTCTTCAACATCTTCTATCAGTTCACTCCCCTGTGTATCTAATTTCTTGTGGGAATGAATTATTCTTGTATCTTATATAGACATGATATTCCTTAATTCTAGGTTCTTGATTCTTGATTCTTAGCGTGAAAAACAATCTAGCCAAATTGATTTGCGACTTTAACTCCTAATTTATCTCATAGTTATCTTCTTGCCAACTGTACAAATCATTTACTTAACTGTGGTCGAATAAAACAAATCAAACAACTAGTTAAGTCTATCCTTTAGCTCTGCCAGCTAGATATTTTTTCATTTTATGATCTCACTGTTCTGTCGGTCAATTCTATAGTTTGTCGCCAGTGACAACTGCCAGTTTCATCAGTGTAACTTTAGTTAGCTTCGGGATATCCATCCGTCGGGCATCATTGGATATTTCTCATCGGGAAACACTATTTTTAGCTCATTGGGCATCCTATGATTCTACTTCATTAGGCAACACTATCGTATGCTCATCGAGCATCACTGTGACTTTATCTTTGTCTTTACCGATGGTGTGCACTCCGCCGGTGTAGTCTATCACTTGGTGAATACTTGAATTTTATGCATTGCTAAAAGCATAACCTTTATTCTATTTATTCTCTAAATCCTTTAGCATTATGTATATGACCATACAGATGATATCAAGTTGACATCAATGACAATACAAACCATTAACTGATTTAATGTCTTGCATCATCTTCAACTTAACATTATCAAACATTCAATCAGTTACATGTCATCAATCTCTCCCTTTGGAATTGATGGAAACATACTATATTATCACACGATACTATTTATAATACAATATGAAATACAATTGTTGAGATTCATCAAATTACCAAACAGTTTGTTTTGATAATCGATAAAATGTTTGATTGTCGGTGAGCTCTGTATTAGCTCAGATTTGATTCTTGTAGCTTTCTTGTTTCTTCTTTTGATGTGTTGTGTCCTCTTTGACTGTTTTTCTTCTATGATGTCTTCTTCTAATGTTTGCAATTTTTATACAAATTCTCTCCCTTTGGATATGATCTCTCCCTGTTTGGAGTAATCTGATAATGAATAGTTTCTGATGATAATATGGATACATTCTCTCCCTTTGACAACAATGCCAAACAAATATTTTA
>MU226606.1:10557617-10605767 GCA_018584345.1 Thuja plicata
TTAACATGACACAACCTTTTGTGCCACAGCCATATGTCTTCATTTCTAGTCATCAAGCAAGTGGGGTTAGTATCATTCAGATAGAATAAGTTACCTTTGGTCTGTTCACCGGTACCAATCAGTGTTCGTAATTCATTGAAGATCTTTGTCTTTTTGTTCTCAAATGCTACTTTATGACCTGAATTATTCAGCTAAGAAACACTCAACAGATTATAATTCAATCCTTTTACCCAATAAGCATTTTCACATTTAATCAGGTTGTTCAGCATTATTGTTCCTTTACCTTCAATTTGACAAGGAGAATCATTTCCCATTCTTACTGTACCACCTTTATAGTATTCAAAAGTATTAAACTTTTCTTTGTCACCGGTCATATGGTGAGTGCAGCCACTATCAATAATATAGATATCATTTTTACTAATCTTAGATATTAGTGCAGTTTCTTCATACCTTTCATCTTCATTTGAATCATCCTTAATAGCTATAAACACTATCTCAACATCATCATCTAGTTTAGTGTCAGAATCTTCATCTTTGCAAGCAGCTAGATAGCTAGCCTTCTGGCCTTTGTCCTTGTAATCTTTGGTATCACTTCTTTCTGATCGTTAGTAACCTTTGTAATCTTTATTATCACCTCTATCAGATTTCTTCTCAAAAGATCTATTATCATTTGTGTCATATTTTATTTTAGGACATCTTGCAGCAAAGTGTCCAATCTCTTTACAATTAAAACATACAAGTGGTAGCTTACCTTTGTATTTACCTTTGCCTCTTAGAATTCTTCTTGCCATGAGTGCTTCAATTTTATCTAGATCTTCTTCTTCACTTTTGCTTTCACTATCTCTTCTAGATGAGTGTCTCTGACTAAATTTGCTTATTCTCATAGAAAACTTGAATGCAAACTCTAAGCTTGGTAAGACACTATTATCAAAGTTATTCATCTCAAATGAAATCAATGTACCAATCGGGCTATCAAGAGTGACTGTATTATTTGCTACTGCTCTCATTTCTTGAACAGTAGAGACTCTAATAGCATATATAGGCAATAGGGTTCTTAGGATTTCACTTACCACTATCTCCTCTTCAAGTGTACCTCCAACACCTCATATAGCATTGACTACTTTTATTCTAGTGTTGTATTGTCAGATGTTTTCACCTTCTTTCATTTTGAGATCATCAAAATTTCCTCTAAGGCTTTTTGCCTTGGCTCTTAGAACATTTGCATCACCTCTATGTACAAGTTTCAACTTGTCCCACATTGTCTTTGGATTTTTGCAATATTTGACATCCTCAAATTTAGCATCAGAGAGTGAGGCTGAAATCTCTATAACCATGCAGTTATGTTCATGCTTTACTCTCAATTGATCTACTGTCAATGGTCCTGTAGGAAACACATATTCAGTATCTAAGTATTGAGTAATATCATTTCCAATACCTGATAAGTGAAGCTTTATCCTACTTTACCATGAAGCAAAGTTGTCCTTGTTCAACTTGGGCACATCTCATCTCTTCATCTTGTGATCTTTACTTAGGTCTTTGAAACCTTCCTTCTAAGCACACAAGCTCTGATACCAATTTTTAGTAATAACTGAGAGTGGGGGTGAATCAGTGGCCTCAAAAATTTATCCAATTTAATCCACCAATCAATACTTCTCCAATTATTAAGTCCCTACAAGATGCATGCCTTTGAAATACTTGAAACAAATAACTGTCTGTCGATTTACCTTATCTGTTCTTATTCTCCTTGATAACTGATAAGCAATAAACTATATTTTCCAACACTCAGTAAATATGTAGAGTATACCAATCAATCCATAAATGCATATGTGAAATGTAAAATAATAAAGTAATGAACCATACACATATAACACAAGGATTTTAATGTGGAAACCCTATTAAGGGAAAAACCACTGGGACCGGTACCCCAAATTTTCACTCTTTTGAAGTGAGCCCTATTAGGATCCAACCCTATTAAAGGTTATAAACACACGGTTAAGTGTGACCTTGTTAGAGGATTTTTATACATAGGTTGTCAGTTAGTATCTGTCATCTATGCTACCATCCTTGAATCAGTCTCATGACTGTCAATAGGCTTTATGCTAATCTTACTGCCATCCTTGAATCAGCCTCCTTCTTAGACTATCAATAGGCTTTAGGTAAGATTGATGCTACTATAATGAGTCAAGCTTCTGGTAATATATTAGGATATACCTCAATTACAAAACACTATTAAGTCCTTCTCTGGTAAGAGACTTAATGCTTCAATGGTTAAACTGAAACAAAATGAATTATTTCTAATGCAACTGAATTGGAGATTTTTAGATCTATTTACTTACAATATATTTCTGATCAATGTATCAATTCAATTCCTTTGTACTTAACTCTTTCTACTCTGTGATGCTATGCTTTTATGTTCATCGGTGTCTGCAGAATTCTTTAGCTCTCCCTTAGCTTGATTGATCAGGATTGTATGAAGTTTATCCTTCATCAATTTCTCTTTAGCATCTTCTATCAGTTCACTCCCCCATGTATATGATTGCTTGTGGGAATGAATTATGCTTATCTCTTATATAGACATGATATTCCTTAATTCTAGGTTCTTGATTCTTGGCGTGAAAAACAATCCAGGCAAATTGATTTACGAATTTAACTCCTGATTTATCTCATAGTTATCTTCTTGCCAACTATACAAATCATTTACTTAACTATGGTAGAATAAAACAAATAAAACAACTAGTTAAGTCTATCCTTTAGCTTTGCCAGCTAGATATTTTTTCATTGTTTGATCTCACTATTATGTCAGTCAATTCTGCAGTTTGTCACCAATGACAACTGCCAGTTCCGTCGGTGTAACTTCAGTTAGCTTCATGATCTCCATCTGTCAGGCATCATTGGATCTTGCTCATCAAGAAACACTATTTTTATCTCATCGGGCATCCTATGATTCTACTTCATTAGGAAACATTGTTTTCTAGTCATCGGGCATCATTGTGACTTTATCTCTATCTTTACCGATGGTGTGCACTGCATCAGTGTAGTCTATCACTTGGTGAATACTTGACTTTTATGCATTGTTGAAAGCATAAACTTTATTCTATTGATTCTCTGAATTCTTTGGCATTATGTATATGACCATACAGATGATATTAAGTTGACATCAATGACAATACAAACCATTAACTAATTTAATGTCTTACATCATCTTCAACTTAACATTATCAAACATTCAATCAGTTACATGTCATGACAGTAGGTTCAGTGAGGAAGATGAATAACATGTCGATGGGGACCGAGTCTTGAAGGGGAGGTAAAGTTGATAGTTACTTACCTTAGTTTAGGGTTGTGAATACCCTAAGAGATCTAGGAGAAAGATCTCAGAGTAAAGCCAAGCTGACTCTATAGTAGCAACGAGACTCCAGTTCCACATCAGAAAGCTATCAAATGATAAGTGATCATGAATCAACTAGTTGAATCTCCTCTTCTAGAGGATCATCCTATAATATAAGATTTTCCAGATGAATTCATAATGAAAGGTACCCTGAGTATACAATGGCAACTCTATTTCAATGGATCTTTTAAATAGAAAGGATTAAGGGCAAGAATCTTGTTTGTGACACCACAAAGGGATCTTATCCCTAAATATTACAAGTTGAAATTCACATGCACAAACAACATTGGAGAGTACTAGGCCTTGGTAATAGGACTTTGTTTAACTATATAGTGGAGAATCACTAGTCTACTCACCTTTGGTGACTCTAAGATGGTTATTAGGAATGTTAATGATGAATTTTAGACAAAGGATAATAAGCTTATCCTTTATTGCAAAGTGGTCAAGGACCTGAGACAAAACTTCACAAAGATAATATACCAGTAGATATCTAGGATGAACCACAAAGATATAAATGCCATGGCCATCATTAGGTCATTGATATCAATGCTAAAACACAGTCACAAGTGTGAATTTATTTTCCAGAACTTTATGGCCCCTGCCTATAACATGCTAAAATAAAAAATGATGTGTATTATTATTGGTCTTGATTCTCCCTGGTACCAAGAGATTTACTCTTACCTCCATAATGAGATAATTCTACTTCACCTCACACCTAACCAATGCAAAACCTTTGTTCATCACATTTCCCGCTACACTATCCTTGGTGATATCCTCTTCTGGAAAGACTTTGATATAACCCTCCTAAGGTATATTGATTAAAAACAAGCTAAAAAATGTTAGAATAGATTCATTAAGGAATATATGGGGCTTACTCTAGTGGACTCACTCTTGTAAAGAAGTTATTGCAGACAAGTTAATATTTGTTGACTATGGGGCAGGATGTCTATCACTATGTGAAGAAATGTGTGCCTTGTCATAAGTATGACAATTTGATACATGCACCATGCCAATCCCTTCAACCCACCATCACATGAACTTTCTCCCACTAGGGACTTGACCTTTTTGGTCATATATTTCCAAAATCCTTCAATGGCCACAAATACATTACTGTCATCACTAAATACTTTACTTAATTGGTTGACGCCATCTCTCTTACTTACACCACTAGAAACCACATTTCAAAGTTCATTTTGAACTAGATTATATATTTCTATGGCATTCCTCAAGACATTATCATTGATAATGGGACCCGTTCCAAAATCAAGGATGTAATAGAGCTATGTAAGAAATTTGGCATAACCCAACACTGTTCCTCCTAGTACTTCCCACAAGTTTATGGTCAAGAAGAGGCTAATGTTAGAAGCTAGGGTTGTTGTTGCACCAAAAGATCAACCTGTCAATGCCTGATAGAACCACTAGACTTATAAAAGACATAGGAGGATGTTAAACCATGTCATGAATCTAGCATGGGAAACTAGCCCACTATAAAAAATCCCCCTCCCAGCATCACTTGTTGTGGCCTGCGTGACTTGAACCTGTGACTAAGCTCTGATACCATTTGTTAGAAGATAGGGTTGTCACTGCACCAAAAGATCAACTTGTCAATGCTCGATACAATCACTAGACTTATAGAATATACATGAGGTTGTTAAACCATGTCATAAATCCTGCAAGGGATGTTGTTCCACTTCAAATAGCTTCAAATAAAACCATCTTGAAAATCCTCAAGAAAATAGTCAATGTTGATGGTCATGATAGAAGCCTCCATTTGAACCCCACCCTCTATGTCTACCACACTTCTATCCACACTCCCCCACCACTCCATTTTCCCTTGCTTATGGTACTAAGGTCATCCTTCCCATTGAAATTGAGCTCCCTTCCATCAAAATCTCCCTGAAGAATATGATGTCTAAAGAAGAAAACTGAGTTGCTCACTTGCTTTAGCTTGAAATCCTTTATTAGAGAATCCTCCATACCCTAAACCACTTCCATGTGTATTATAATCATGTGCAATTACAATTCAATAATAATATAAAACCCTATGAGTTTTAAGTTGGTGATTTGGTCCTACAACACAATGTGAAGAACCTTGAGAACCATGAAAAGAAAGGAAAGTTTGAGCCTAACTGGTTGGGAACATTTGTGGTTACAACTAAATTTGGATTTGGAGCATATTAGATATAAACACTAGAGGGAGATCATATCCCTTATTCTATAAATATCATGCACCTGAAGCAATTCTATGCGTAGTGCATTAAAGAGTTCCTTCTGATAGAAAAAGAAATAAAAAAAAAATACAAACACTTGATATAAAATTATCCTTAAGAAAAATCTAAACATCAGAAAAGCCTTGAAATTTTTTTATCCTGGTGAAAACCTAACAAGAAGGCACCTTGATAATACAGAAAAAAAATAAAAAAAATTGCAGAAAAATAAAAAAATGAAAAAAAAAATTAAAGAGAAATAAGGTAATCAATAAATTTGGATAAGTACCATGGTGAAAACTTTCCTCATGCACCATGTGCACCAAACTTGGATCCACCATCTATCAGGTTCACTTTCCACTATTCCACCCATTTGCAATCTACTCATCCCCACCCATTCACAGTCTACTCATCCCCACCCTGTATCTGTGTGGGAATCCTTTCAATTACCATTGCATTTTCATTATCCTCCTATTATTCTCATGCCATGTTATTTCACCTCCTTCACCATACCAACCCTCTCACCCCTTCATGACAAGTATTTATTCATAATCATAATAATGATATTCACCATTACTTTCACATTGTCCCATAATGTTGAGCATCCCCCCATCAAACTGATCTTTCCCTTGTTACACTAAGCTTATCCCAGACACTTTGACCACAAAATTGTTACCAAATCAATTCTCAGATAAACATTCTAAGTTACTTGTTCATTTCCCACCTATTGCTAGTGAATACCCATGTTTACATCAATCAATATATGCCCAATAGGATGCATCCTTCCTACGTTGAATTATCAATCCTACAACACATAATATTGTTCATGGAAATAACTTTATATTGAATTACTAATTGGTCATGAGGCCTTTTTGTTGATTTTAGTTTAGTATATCAATAGAGCCTACTCATGATTTCCTTTATCTTCAATATCTTGGTACATCTTGAATTATGTATATTGGAATATGTGTCATTTTAATAATGATCTATTTATGGGTGCTCTAGTGCAGTTTTTTGGTCACAGAGTTATGGTTATGCATGCCTCACTGGGGTAAGGGTTTCATGCACTTTCACCAAGTCCCTAAAAATACTTCGGTGTACTAGGCCTCATCATAAGTGTAACAATAATGGTTCCATCATGATTTTTGATCTACATCTATGTTCCTAAAAATACCGTGTTTGTTTGAGAGTCAAGTCCATACAAATGAACCATTCCGTCAATGCTTTCTAGCCTGTGGTGCATACCTCCTTTTGAAAAAAAAATAGGGTGTTCTCTCGAACATTAACATGATATAAATCCCAAAAATCCTCTTTGCAATTTAGTTAGGTTCATTTTTTAGAGTCATGTTGCATTTTTTATTTTTCTTGTGGCAAGGCTTCTATTTATTCACTATCCCCCTAATGCCCATCTTAGCTAGCTAAATGTCCCTCCCAACTATATTGATACACACAAAATAATGTTTCACTTTAGAGGTCTTAATTTCATTAGATTTCATACCATATTAAGTTTATTTAATTTCATCTCACTTAGTTTCCTTAATTATTAAGGATAAGTTTGCATTATGTTCATATTAAAATCCTTAGGTTGCATATCCCACTTAGTTTCATCATGTTGCACTGATTTAATTGTATTAGGTGACATATTACATTTAGTTTCATTTACTTGCATTGATTACTTCCATTAGGATTGCATTTGATTAGGTTCATTTCAATTAGATTTATTACATTTAGTCCATTTTTATCATCCATCATTAGGTTCATTCTATTAATCCATTCATTACTTTACTTTGTTAATCATTACATATCTATTACATCCATCATAATCATAAAATAAATAAATCTCCATCATAATATAATCACATGCGTCCATCACATCATAAATACATACAACTATTCATACATCATAATCATAAACCATCCTAGACAAATTTCATATACACATCTCCATGCTAACCTGTATCATAAACATTAGAACATCATAACATTTTCATATAGTATAAATCACATATCACACACATCTTGCATCATAAGTATCAATACTATCATAATGTGTAAATCATTAATGCATCAATATACATAATATATGAAAAGCCACATTATCATACAAATTGTGAAAGAATAAAGTGTCCATCATAGTTCATAGTCCATCAAAGACTTGTCATAGTATAATCCTTTGTTCTTGGGTGGTCTCATGGCCACTAATCCCTATGATGTACCACCTATGGTATGAATCTATCTTCTCTCTCAATAAGATGGATTCCGCTATCCCTCTAGCATGACATTGTAGTACAAACTATAATAGTATTCTACCTCTCTTAGGTTTTGAGCCTCTCTCCAATGTGCCACAAATGAGTTAGATAGAACTTGGCCCATCCCACCTTCTCTACCTTCCTACCAAGAAATCTCTCTCTCTACCATGAAATTCTCTACATGTATCTTCCACTTATATATCTCTCAAGTCATGTCTTATATATCTTTACTCAATCCCTCTACCTCTTGGCCATCTCCTCCAATTGGCATCATCATGACATAAAAATACCTCATGTCAACCTTATTCTCTAGAGAATCTAGTGCTATCTGGGAATTTTCAGTTGGTGCCCTCTTTGTATCTAAGATTCCTTGTACCAAGGAAAACTTTTTCTAGAGACTCCCCTGCTTGGTTGAGTGGTGGCATTATCACCCCTCTTTGTCTCTAACTCTTACATAATCCTCTGTAGCTCTGCCTGTGCTTCATGATGGGTGACCTATGTGAAAAAACTTATTGTAGGTGCCTATATCTCTAGCACCTTCCCTACTACTGGTGGTGGCACTGGTTCTTCCTATACTTGTTCCTCTTCCTATACCTACAATAAAGGCACCCTCTACTGCACTATTGAAGCCCTCCTCTAGCAAACCCTCTATTCACTAGATCCCCCTCTCCTCTATCTCCACCCTCTCTATCATCTCATCCATCATCACCTCTAGCCCCACCCTCATCTAGAACCTCCTACTCATTTACCCTAACTATGTAGGATCTATAAGATGGAATTTTCTATGGGCTTCCCACCACTATGCATACTCTGGTGTTACCCCAAAATCTTATACCCTATCTTGTCTTGGTATCCAAAAAATTATTGAATCCCTCTCTATGATGGCTTGGCTATCGTAAGGTACACTCCAATACCCCAAGTTCCCACCTCATGTGTAACATGTGGGTTTGGGAAACCATTTGGTACACATCCATGTACTATTTCAAACTATCTCTTCACCTGAGATGGCATGTACCTTTCCATAATATGTATTATATTAATAATGAGAAAACAATTAGTTTGAACATATCCTTGGTAGTACATGTCCTAGCTCCCATCCTCCCTATCATGATTCTCATCCCATACTCCCTAGGGCTCACACTCTCCATAATGTGTCCTTCGGAACACCTGATTATCATTCAATAACCTCCACTAGTAGCTGACCCCTCTAATTGATCCATACAAAATGGGTAATCCATATCTACATGTACACAGTTCATAAGGTTGTCGATGCTCCTTTTTCCTAATCATTCTAGTCATCTCTATGTGATCCTAGGCCTAGAAAAGTAGAAGAGTCACCCCAGATCCTAGGCTCCTCTATGAGAAATATGTACACATGTGCAAATCATGGTAGAGATACCCCAATATGGTGTACCCCCAATTGTACATGGTGCCATAATCATCAAGAATCATGCTCATAACTCATGCCCATCCATGTAAAAATGTGTTTCCTCCTAAGTTTAGAGACATACATCTCGTGATCAGATCTTCTAGGTACATATCTAACCATGATAACCACCTTCTCATTGCTTTCCTCCATGGTATATATGTCCCATAATGGGGAAAGAATGTGAATGGTCTCTTGGAACAAGCCTCTAGGTATGACTCTAATCCCTGCAACATGTACTCCAAAATCATGTCCTTGATGGGCACCTAGTATATGCACCGCACATCAAGTAAGGTCAGTATGGCCTCCCATATCGGTAGATGGAAACTTGAAGTATATAAATACCATCACTTAACCAATTCTATCATGATCACATTATGCACTTGAAGTAATCACCACTCATGCATGTGCTCGAGGCTGCACATAATCACCTACCCCCACTCAAACTCAGTTAGTTATGTTCACAAGTCCATCCTAGCTAGCCATCTCTCCCCTCAAAACCAATGACACATACTATATGTACATTATTTCTAATGATGTCACTTAACCACATTTTATCCCTTTTCCAATTGATTGGTCTTGATTACAATATTATTTCCATATCTATATTGATTCAGTCCCCAAACCCTCCATTTTGGTAATTTTTCTCTTTTTTAGAGTGATCTTACCTAATCAGCAAAGGCATCAATTTTTCATTGGATGTGTAGATCAATGAAGATGCTAATCCATAATGGCACAGATGGGTGCATGCACCAATCTATTACGGAGGCATGGATGTGGCCATCGAGCCTCTCAGGCCCCCTAGTCTACCCTTTCCCACCTGCCTATGACATGCTAGAATAAAAAATGGTGTGTTTTATTATTCCTCTTAATTCTCCCTAGTACCAAGACATTTACTCTTACCTACACAATGAAATAATTCCACTTCACCTCACACCTAACCAATGCAAAATCTTCATTCATCGCATTTCCCGCTACTCTATCCTTAGTGATACCCTCTTTTGGGAATACTTTGACATAAACCTCCTAAGGTATCTTTATTAAAAAGAAGCTAAAACAACATTAGAATAGGTTCATCAAGGAATCTATGGGGTCAAATCTAGTGGATGCATCATGTAAATAAGTTATTGCAAACAAGTTACTATTGATCGACTATGGGGTAGGATGTCTATCACTATGTGAAGAAATGTGTGCCTTGTCAGAGGTATGGAGAATTGATACATGCACCATCCGAATCCCTTCAGCCCAACATCACACCTTGGGACTTTCTCCCACTAGGGACTTGACCTTTCTAGTTATATATTTCCAAACTCCTTCAATGGCCACAAATACATTATTGTCATCACTAAATACTTCACTAAATTGGTTGAGGACATCTCTCTTACTTACACAACTAGAAACCGCATGTCAAAGTTCATTTTGAACTACATTATCTATTTCTATGGAATTCCTCAAGATGTTATCATTGAGAATGGAAACCGTTTCAAAAACAAGGATGTAACAAAGCTACATAATAAATTTGGCATAACCCAATAGTGCTCCTCCAAGTACATCCTACAAGATAATAGTCAAGAATAGGCTAATGTTAAAAGGTAGGGTTGTCGTTGCACAAAAAGATCAACCTATCAATGCCGAATACAACCCCTAGACTTATAAAATACATAGGAGGTTGTTAAAGCATGTCATGAATCTAGCATGGGAAGTTGGCCCACTACCAACAATCCCCCTCCCAACATAACTCATTATGGCCAGCGTGATTCGAACCAATGACCAAGCTCTGATACCATTTTTTAGAAGATAGGGTTGTCGTTGCACCAAAAGATCAACCTATTAATGCCCAATAAAATCACTAGACTTATAGATGACACATGAGGTTGTTAAACCATGTCATGAATCCACAAGAGATACTGGTCCACTGCCAACAGCTTCAAATAAAATAATATTTAAAATCCTCAAGAAAATAGTCAATGATGTTGGCCATGATAGGAACCTCCATTTGAACCCCACCCTCTGGACCTACCGCACTTCTATCCACACTCCCCTATAGCCACTCCATTTTCCCTTTCTTATGGCACTGAGGTCATCTTCCCATTCAAATTGAGCTCCCTTCCCTTATAATCCCTTGAAGAATCTGATGTATAAAGAACAATATTGAGTTGCTCATTTGCAAGAGCTTAAAATCCTTTATTAGAGAATCTTCAATGTCCTAAACCACCTCCATGCGTATTATAATCACGTGCAATTACAATTAAATAAGAAGATAGAACCCTATGAGTTTGAAGTTGGTGATTTTGTCATGTAGCACTGCATGAACACAATCTTGTTTATGGGAATAAATTTCTAGACGGAATGACTGCTTGATCATGAGGCCTTTTTGTTTATTTTAGCTTAGTGTTTCAATAAAGTCTACTCATGATTTCCTTGATCTTAAATATCTTGGTACATCTTGAATGATGTGTATTGGAATATGTGTCATTTGTAGAATGATCTATTTATGGGTAATCTAGTGCATTTTGTTGGTCACACAGTTATGGTTACACATGCATCAGTAGGGGAAGGGTTTCATGCACATTCACCAAGTCCCTAAAAATACTTGGGTGCAATAGGCCTCCTCACGACTATAACAAATGGTTCCATCATGATTTTTGATCTACATCCATGTTCCTAAAACTACCCTATTTGTTTGAGATTCAAGTCCATAAAAAAGAACCCTTTCATCAATTCTTTCTAGCCTATGATGCACACCTCCTTTTTCAAAAAAAAAAATAGGGTGTGCTCTCGAACATTAACATGATATAAATCCCCAAAATCCTCTTTGCAATTTAGTTAACTGCATTTTTTAGAGTCATGTTGCATTTTAAATTTTTCTTGTGACAAGGCTTCTATTTATTCACTATCCCCCCAATGCCCATCTTAGCTTAGCTAAATGTCCGTCCTAGCTATGTTGATACACACAAAAGAACATCTCACTTTAGACGTCTCAATTGCATTGTATTGCATATCATCTTAAGTTTATTTAATTGTATCTCACTTAGTTTCCTTAATTAATATGGATAAGTTTGCATTATGTTCATATTAAAATCCTTAGGTTGCATATCCCACTTAGTTTCTGATTACGGTAAAAATAGGTTTTGAAGGGGCCCCAAAACCCTATTACAAAAGAGAAGAGAGATAAGCATGAAGACCCAAAGAAAAACTAGCTGCCCCAAGGAAGGGAGTAGGCTACAAAGGGACAACTCCCATATTTTTCATTAAGCACCTACACAAAAAAAAAGAAAAAAATGCTGGAAGAAAAACAGAGAAGGGAAGGCCACCAGCACCAAGATCAAGACATAGTCTTCAAGAAGCTCTCAGATTCCTCCAGCTGAGCCTGCATGATCTTAACATTATCTTTTAGTCTCTGAATGTCCTGAACCTCAACCTTATGCTTCTTTTTAGTGTTGGACCTAGTTCTAGTACCAGGTCCAATCTGCTGGCTAGGATCATTCAGGTCAATTGTGTCACTCAAGGGGGCATCTTTGTTTCCTTCCAGCATTTTACTTAGAGTATTCAATTTCTCCATAGTAGACTTCATTCCTGTATTAACCAGGCCAAGCAAATGTTTTAGCATTTTCTCATTCCTGCTTGTCTTCTTGTAGATAGGGATCATGGCCATCTCAACTAATTTTTTAATTTTATCATCTAGATCAAAACCATAATCAAGCACATAGGCATTAGCATTGTGAGAATACTCCTTACTTATATTTTCAATCATTTCCTCGATAGTAGAGTTCTTATTTTCTAGTTTGATACATCTGTTCTTAAGCTCAGCCAAATCACTCTGCACCCATTTGTCTAGATTATAACTGTAGATGGATTTGTTTTTAACAATCTCAAAGGGGGTCATGATGATTGATCTTCTAACTTGTGAGTCCATCTTTCTGATTTCATCTTGAAGAGGTTGAGATTTATTACAATCAAGGGTTCTCTCACTTTCATCTTTCTTGTTGTCCTTCCTAGAGCTAGGGGAATCGTGGGAGTCCATATTTTCCTCTCCCAGAAGCCTAAAACTATTATTCCCCGAGTAGTCAGCATTACTTTCATTAGGATTTGTTTCAGTCTCTTTGAATTTGTTGTCATCAGCCTCAACCTCAATCTTAGAAGTATCTTTACCTTCCGTATTGTTAGTCTTGAGAGCAGGGTTAAACTTCTCCCCAATTTTCTGATTATCCTGGCCATCCTCAAGACTATCCTTGGCATTTTTGATATCAGGATCCTCCAAATCCTTCTCCTCAGGGGTCTAGGTAGTGGGATTAGGCACAACATTACTAACCACCTATGTATTCTTA
This sequence comes from Thuja plicata, assembly GCA_018584345.1. Taxonomy (NCBI): domain Eukaryota; kingdom Viridiplantae; phylum Streptophyta; class Pinopsida; order Cupressales; family Cupressaceae; genus Thuja; species Thuja plicata. The sequence continues at coordinate 10,571,216 of MU226606.1, forward strand.
TCAACCTCGGTCTCATTGTCCTGGGGATTCAACTTCACACCTTTAGGCTCCGAGAGGATAGCACTAGCAGAGGGCTCCAAGACCATTTTAACAGAGATAGAGGCATTGACATCATGAGGGTCCTTGTCATTCTTCAGCCCATCCAAAGGCTTAGAGGAAGCTAGCTCAGAGAGGGAGATGGCTTTCTTGGGTTTCAGATTCCTGGGCAGAGAGCCGATATTCTTCATTTTTTTGACCTGGGTAGGGATACAATCAGGAATGTGGTCTCTCACATAATCAGCAATAAGGTGAATGAGCTTGACATGGAGAATAGGGAAGTTATTCACTCTATAATCAGTGATGCTTTGGTTGAGTGAACAGAGGAGAAAGTAGGGAAAATAAATTCTTATATCATGTCTGAAGTGATTAACTAGGGCAAAATGATAATTATAGACCATAGAAAATCTCCCCTCTAGAGTGAAATATTCCATAATAACCTTGATAGTAGAACCCCAAATTTTATCAATGTTATCCATATCAACATAGTATTTCTTACCTTTAACTAGAAGATCCCTCTCCTCGTCAGTGATAGGAAATTTATTGTAAGCTCTAGTTTTGACCTTAATCTCTTTTGAATACTTTAGACCATCCAAAGGGAGACCAGTTATTTCTGATAGGTGCTCGAGGCTGAGGCTAAAATACTTGCCAACAAGATTCACTATACCCTTATCCCAACCATCAGTAAAGGCTTTGGAAACATCATTATCTAAACCATGGAGTCTTTGAAGAAACTGATGAACATGGCCTTTCTTCAAAATTATCCAGACATGCTTATCCTTCTTCCACTTGCATTCCATAGGATCTTCTCTTTTGAGATCACCACCCATGGTCGAATAATCTCCCTACTCTTTTTTCATATGCTTCTTATGCTTATGCGAGGAAATGCTATGAATTTGATGATTCTTTAGCATAAAAAGGTTGTTTAGCTGGTTCATGGTCCTCTTCACATGCGTGAACTGGAAATAGTTACTAATGATGATGGTGACACACATCAAATTTTGGGCTTTCATAATGGAAAAATAATTCCGCATCTTGGAGATGTACTTAGCATTATTATGAATGACATTCGAGATCACCCCAATCTGAGAAGATCTAAATAATATCATTAATGCTCCTATTAATGACTCCTTTCTTATTCTTGATTTTATCATAATTAATATATGAGGTGACAACATCATTACACATAGTGTTACCATTCCATTTTTGAATCCCCTCACTTTTGGCTCCAATATTTGGCAAGACAATCAACAACCTGATTGGTCTCTCAATAATTGTGAGATATATGGAACACCTCAAAGCATTGGACTATGGTTTTGATTTTGGAAATAATATGCTCAATAGTCCAGTAGGGGGTATTGATATCTTTAATATTATTTATAATATTTAAAGAATCACCTTCAAGCCAGACTCTTTTGAACCCCATTTCTTCCACCATTAGGATAGTATTGAGGGCAGCCAAGGCCTCTGCCCTATGATTAGTCTGAATTCCCAAAGGGGTTGAAATGGCACCTAAATAGTTTCCATTACTATCTCTAATGATTCCACCACCCCTAGAGACACCCAGGTTGCCTTTGGAGGCCCCATCAAAATTTTCTTTTACCCAACCAATAGGAGGAGCAGTCCAAACAGAGGAATCTCTTGGGGTGCTAGATTGAGAGTTGTGAAGAGGAAAAATCCAAGTAGACCAATCCACATCTAGGAGGATATTTCAGAGCTTTCTCTTGCTATTGACGAGAGCATTGCTGAAGTTTTCCTTAATAGCTCTGGACATGATGTTGAAGATAATTTTAGGTTTGGCATGTTTCTCTCTGAAAATTATATTATTTCTTTCCTTCCAGATACACCAGTAGAGATGAGGTGGGATAAGATTCCAAAATTTTCTTGCAAGATAATTATCAAAAGGACATCTCCACTGAGTGATGAAATCCTGCCAAGAGTTAGGAAAGAACCAAATTAAATTCCAATTTTGAAAAACCAAGGACCAAACTCTCTGAGTAAAACTACAATGGAACATGAGGTGATCACAAGAATCAACTTGTTCATTGCAAAGAAAGCATCTATTAACATGACAGAAACCTCTTTTAACTAAATTATCAATGGTAAGGGGCTTATTCTAGAAAAGAATCCAAAAGAAAAAGTTAATCTTTGGAGTGAGGAGTTTATACCAGATAGTAGCACACTGGGGCTTAACTTCCTTGGAGAAGAAGAAAGAGCAGGCAGAGGCCACCAAGAATTCACCATTAGCAGAGAAGTTCCACACAATTTTGTCAGGATGATTAACTTCACTAAACCAGGACTGTAACTCAATTATAAGAGGAGACAGTCTTTTATCAAGGCTAGACAGATCCTTCCAAGAGTTATCAAGCCAGTAATCAAAAACTTTATAACCAATATTATTTTTAGCTTGCATAATAATATCCTTCCAATCTTGTCTTTCTGAAAGGGGGTAATCATGGATCCAAGGATCATCCTAGAAGTCAATATTGGTCGCATCACCTAGTTTCCACCTTATTCCTTCTCTCAAAAAGTCAATGGAGGAGCATAGACTATTCTAGATGTAAGAGCCATTCACCCTAGCTTCATTGTTTAAGAGGTCCTTCAAACTATTGGAGTTAAAGAGGTATTTTCTTTTAATTATACCATTCCATTGTTTAGTATCCCCAAAGACTCTCCAAACCTACTTTGCCAAAAGAGCCTTATTGACAAGCTTGATAGGTCTTAGCCCCAATCCCCCTTTACTCTTAGGCTTACAAACTATTTACCAGGCAATCACACTAAGTCTTCTTTTATCTTCAACACCAGTCCATAATTTTTTTTTTTGGATAGTTTCAAGCACCATCACAAACTTGTGGGGGATCTTGAAAAGACTTAAAGCATACATAGGAAGATTTTGCAGAGTTGACTTCAAAAGATGAAGCTTACCAGAGCTATTGAGGAGGGCACCTTTCCATCCTGCCAGCTTCTTGTTGTATTTGTCAACTATTTGATTCCGGAAACTGTCAGGGGGTTTAGAGAAAAGGGGGAGACCCAGGTAGGAAGAGGCAAGAGCACCAATGCTACAACCAAGAATTTTTGAAATCTTTGAATATCTCTCAAGGGGGGTATTGATAAAAAATATGAAACTCTTATTCCAATTGATGAGTTGACCCGTAGCCGAGGTATAGATAGATAGGAATTTTTTAAGATTCTTGGCTTTTTTAACAGTAGCTTCACCCATAAAAAGGGTATCATCAACAAACTATTCATGGGAACAGGAGGACCTAACCAAGGAAGGTTGGAGACTAGAGATGATTCCAACATTCACAAGTTTAGATATGTATCTTCCCAGCCGTTCAGCCAAAATAGCAAACAGTATAGGAGATGTAGGGTCCCCCTGCCTAAGACCCCTTGAAGGTTTGAAAATTTTGGAGGAACCACCATTCACTATTATAGAGGAGGAAATAGTGGAGACCAACTGATAAACAATTTTAATGACCCCTACATCAAATCCAAAGCTACTTAAGACTTTTTGGAGAAATTGCCAGTCAACCCTATCATAGGCTTTAGATAAGTCCAATTTCATGAGAAAGCCCCGTTTCTTGGCAACTTCAAGGGAGTGGATATTCTCATGAACTACCAAAATGGATTCAAGGATTTGTCTCCATGGAACAAATCCATTCTTCTAAGGAGAGATAATAAAGGGCAGAAAAGAAAGTATTCTAGATGTCATATCTTTAGCTATGATCTTGTATATCCCATTACAAAGGCTAATTGGTCTAAAAGAATCCACCATATTAGCACCATGAATTTTAGGAACAAGGACCAAGAAAGTGGCATTGAGTTCTCTAAGAAGATATTTTGTTCCAAAAAATTCTTTGACAGCATGAAGAACATCCTGACATGTGATCTCCCAGAACTGTTGGAAGAAGAAAAGGGGAAAGCCATCAGGACCTGAAGATTTATCACCTTCAAAGGAGAAGACAACATCTCTAATTTCCTTGTCATTAGGAATAGCTTTGAGTCTAGAGTTGGTGTCTCTATCTATCAATAAAGGAATAGCAGAGAGAATTTAATGTTGACTCTGAGAATCAAGATTATCATCTTTGGATAAGAGGAGAGAGAAAGACTGAAGCATTTCCTTTCTTATATCTTCTTCCTTAACCAGAGTCTTATTATTCACAATAAGGGAGGAAATTATATTAATAGCTTTGTGTTTCATGGCTATCATATGGAAGAATCTAGAATTTATATCACCATCTTTTAGCCATAGGGCTCTTGATCTTTGCCTCCAAAAAGAATCCTCTTTAGAAATAATGTTATGATACTCAGCCACCAGCACATTCTCAGTTCTTCTATGCTCCTCAGAGAGACCCTCTTTTTGAATAGTCTCTTGAATAACCTTGATCTCTTCCTTTTTAATAATTTTTTCCTTGAAGATATCCCCAATGACTTCCTTGTTCCAAATTTTAACATTTCTCTTGACATTAGTCAACTTTTTAGCTATTCTATACATGGCAGTTCCTTCCTAGTTATAATTCCACCAGTTAGATATACAGTCCTTCAGATTAGGGTGGGCTAACCACATCTTCTCAAAGTGAAATGGAGTGTTCTTTTTTCCATTCAAAATGTTAGCATTGAAGATGATAGAGAAATGATCAGATCCAAACCTAATAGAAGAAGATAAAGAGCACAAAAACTTAGAGAGCCAATCAAGAGAGAGGAGGGTTCTGTCAAGTTTCACCTGAATGAGATCATCACCAGTTGTTCTATTTGACCAAGTATAGGAAATCCCTTCCAGCTCCATATCAAAGAAAGATTTATCATTAATATACTCCATGAGATCCATTCTACTATCAACTTGAGAGAGAGCTCCACCCATTTTATCATCATCCAGCAAGGGGGTATTGAAGTCTCCCATAACCATCCAGCTGAGGGTCTAGAAATTATTTTTGATTTCTTTTAATCTTTTCCAAAATCTGAGCCTACCACTTTTTGTATTAGGCGTGTAGATATTCATCAAGTTCCAAGAGAAATCCACTTTAAGGTGTTTAACATGGATGAGGATTATGTTCTTCTTAATATGGAGCTTCTTACAGTTAACAATAGAGTTGTTTGAGAAGATCACAACACCTCCGAAAGCACCATTAAAGTCACTGTCAATACTACTACCATTCTTAAAAGGGTTAATTTTTTCAACTTTCTCTCTAGGCATTTTTGTTTCCTGGATGAGAATAATATCAGGTTTTGTATCTCTAGCAATATTTCTAAGAACATCTTGTTTATGAGGACTGTTAAGACCTCTAATATTCCATGATATGATCTTCATTTAATGGGTTGGGGGACAAATCTCAGGGATAGTAGATTGTTTACCATTAACAATAATCTATTTTTCTTCTAACTCTCTCATAGCTTTATGAGAAGGTCTACCTCTTCCCCCCTGAGGTGATCCAACATCTGCTTTCTTCCTTCTAGTCTAGACTCCCCCCAAAGGAGTGATATCTGCCTTTTTTCCCTGTTTCATGAGCTTTTAGGTTTGGGCCTCCCTTCTTAGAGGGTTTTTTTATTTTCTTGTTATTTTTCACCTTAGACCATGGAGACTCCTGCATTTCTGAGATAGGAGAGAATTCATCAAAGCTTTCTTTTTGAATTTCCTCTTCGCTAACTTCAGACTAGCATTTGCTGCTATTACCATTAACAGTAGAGATCACCTGCTCAATAATGGATGGGGAAGTTCCAATTTATCCAATACCTTGACTCCTATCACAGTGGTGTCGAAGGAGTAACCATTCTCTTTTTGCACATCTATTGTTGGGCCTAGTGGCTCCTTTTTAATACTTCCTTCTTGAGGATCAGTTTGGGGCTGAGAATCCTTCTCACTATTCCCGATCGAAGGATTGAAATATGAAAAAATGGGTTCATTTTCCACTTTTTTCTCTTGTTTTGTTACATTTGGATTCTCCTACTCCAAAATTTGGGATTGGTCCTTTTTGACTATTTCCTAATTATTGTCTTCCTCTGACTAATTATTTAGATCAACAGTCTAGTCTTCTTGTGGTTTATCTTCCTCTGATGATTTAGCAGGATTTGGAAGAGAAGAGGAAGATCCATTTTTCTCTCTCCATTCAAATCTTGATTCTTTCCTTTTAGGATTAATAGAAGGCTTTAGAGGGCATTATTTTTCCCAGTGCCCTAATTTTTTACAAGTGAAATAGGCAAAGGGGAGGGTCTCAAACTCCACCACTTGAATATGAGTTCCTAATTTGGAGTTAATAGTAATAACTTCAGGGAGGTCTTCCTTTTGATTTATGTTGACATAGAATCATGCATAAACTAATCTCATCTTTGCAGCTACCATTGGATCAATTAATAAGAGCTCCCCAAATGAGCTTGCCAAACCCAAAAAGACATCTTCATGTCAATATTCCAAAGGAAGACCCTGGAACCGAACCCACACTAGGGCTAATTCAAACATATCCATGTTAAGGTCAAGTTTAGCCTCCCATTTCTAAAGAGCCAAGGATGATTTACCAAACATCCATGGACCTCCACACAAAACATCAGAGAGGTCTTCAGAGCTAGAGAACTCAAAAGTGAAAAAACCCTTTGGCAAGGCAGCTATGTCAACTTGACCCTTAAGCTTCCATTTCCTTATAGAAAAAACCCTTACTATATCAATGTTAGGTCTTGGGCCCATGAACTTTCCTATAAGTATATTTTTCATAGAGGCTACTGTATGATCAACCAAAGAATCAGGAAGAGAAATGCTAAATAATCCCTTCTCAGGATCAGACGTGTTGTCATTTAGGGGAAAAGAGGATTTCCCAGTAGGTTTCACACCAAAAAGAGAGGTCCAACTACCTTTAGCAGCATTTTTAAAGAGATATTGACCATTAATCAATTCTTTAGAAAACTTACCGACACCTTTTGTTGCCTTTGGAGCATCTTCACAATTATGGGATCTGGAAAGAGAGTTGTCCCCCTTTTTCTCTTTTGTGGAGCCCTCCATTGCTACATCTTTTGTCCTTTTTCTGAATCTCTAGCACAGGAGATCTCTGTTCATTTTCGGAGGCATCTTTCCCGCTCATATCATGATTCAAAAATCCCATTTTCCCACCTTCTTAGGATCGATTCCGATCTGGGTCTTTGTCCCCTTCTACATCCTTCTCACCTCCCTTGGAAATCTTGATGCCTGCCACTATATTCGCTTGCGATCCTCCTCTAGCAGGTTTCCCACCCAAAGAGGAATTTGAATTTCCTCCAGCCACTCGCTCTCTTCCTCCTCCACTCTCCATGATAGAGTGATAAAAAAAAACTTGCATATCCCACTTAGTTTCATCATGTTGCATTGATTTAATTTCATTAGGTGACATCATACATTCAGTTTTATTTACTTCCATTACTTACTTCCATTAGAATTGCATTTGATTAGGATTGTATTTGATTAGGTTCATTTCAATTAGATTTATTACATTTAGTCCATTTTATTATTATTTTTTGTTATACATCATTAGGTTCATTCTATTAATCGATTCATTACTTTACGTCGCTAATCATTACATATCTATTACATCCATCATAATCATAAAATAAAAAAATATCCATCACAACTATGTATCCATCATAATATAATCACATGCATCTATCACATCATAAATACATAGACTATCAATACATCATAATCATAAACCATCCTAGGAAAATTTCATAGACACATCTTCATGCTAACCTGTATCATAAACATTATATAATCATAACATTTTCATATAGTATAAATCACATATCACACACATCCTGCATCATAAGTATGAGTACCATCATTATGTGCACATTGTAAATGCATCCATGTACATAATATATGAAAACCTACATTATCATACTGATTGTGAAAGAATAAAGTATGCATCACAGTTCATAGTCCATCAAAGACTCCTGATACTATAATCCTTTATTCTTGGGTGGTCTCATGCTCATTGATCCCTATGATGTACCACCTTTGGTATGCATATATCTCCTCTCATAGATAGATGGAGCCCGCTATCCCTCTAGCATGATATCATAGTAAAAACTATAGTAGTATTCTACCTCTCTTAGTTTTTGAGCCTCTCTCCAATGTCCCTTAAAGGAGTCAGATAGAACTTGGCTGATTCCACCTTGTCTTTCTTCCTATTGAGAAATCTCTCACTCTACCATGAAAGTCTCTACCTATATCTTCCACTTATATATCTCTAAATTAATGTCCTATAGCTATTTACACAATCCATCTACCTCTTGCACATCTCCTTCAACTGACATCATGATGACATCAACATACCTCAAGTCAACCTTCTTCCTTAGAGCATCTAGTGTTGTCTGGGTACTATCAACTTGTGCCCTCTTTGTATCTAGGAGTCCTTGTACCAAAGAAACCTCTATCTAGAGACTCTCCCTCTCTGCTTGAGTTGTGGCATTATCACCCCTCTATGTCTCCAACTCTTCCCTAATCCTATGTAGCTCTGTGTGTGCTATGTAATGGGCGACCTGTGTAATAAACCTTATTGCAAGTGATTATATATCTTTCCCCTTACCTAGTAACGGTGGTGGCATTGGTTCTACATATACTTGTGCATCTTCCTATACCTAGAGTATGGGCACCCTCTACCGCGCTATTGACGCCCTCCTCTAGTTGGTCCTCTATTCACCAAATCCCCCTCTCCTCCATCTGCCCCTCTCTACCATCCCCACCATCATCACCTCTAGCCCCACCCTCATCTAGACCCTCCTACTCATTTACCATAACCAATGTAGGATCTATAATATGGAATTGTCTATGGGCTTCCCACCACTATGCATACTCTGGTGTGACCCCAACATCTTATAACCTATCATGTCTTTGTATCTAGAAAAGTATTGATATCCCTCTCCATGATTACCTAGATATTGTAAGGTACACTCCAATACCCCATGGGCCCACCTCACCTGTAACATATGGGTGTGGGAAACCATCTTGTAACATCCATGTACTGTGTCAAATTATCTCCTCACCTGAGATGGCATGTACCTTTCCATTATATGTATTTTCTTACTGATGAGACAATAATCAATTTGAACATATCCTTGGTAGTACATGTCCTTGATCCCATCCTCCCTATCATGATGCTCATCCCATACTCCCCAAGGCTCACACTCTTCATAAGGTGTCCATTGGAACACCTGAATATTATTCAATAACCTCCAATAGTAGCTGACTCCTCTAATTAATCCACACAAAATGGGTATTCTATATCTGCATGCATACAGTTCATAAGGTTGTCGATGCTCCTTTGTCCTAATTGGTCTAGTCATCGCTATGTGCTCCCAAGCCTAGACAAGTAGAAGAGTCACCCCGTAACCTAGGCTCCTTAGTGAGAAATATGCACACATGTGAAAATAATGGTAGATCTACCCCAATATGGTTTACCCCCAATAGTACATGGTGCCATCATCATCAAGAATCATGCTCAAAACTCATGCCCATCCATGTGAAAATACATTTCCTCCTAGGTCTAGAGACATGCATCCTATGATCAGTTCTTCTAGGTATATAGGTAACCATCAGAAATTCCTTCTCATCACTTGCCTCCATCATATCTATGTCCCATCATGGGGAAAGGATGTGAATGGTCACTTGAATAAAGCCTCAAGGTATAACACTAATCCCTACAACATGTACTCGAGAATCAGGTCTGTAATGGGCACATGGTATATGCAATAAACATAAAGTAGGGTTAGTATGGCCTCCCCTGTCGGTACATGGAAACTTTAAGTATCTAAATACCTTCGCTCAAAAATTGTGATCCTGAACACATTATGCACTCAAAGTAATGACCACTTATACATGTTCTTGAGGCCACACATTAACAAATACCCCCACTCAACCTCAGTTTGTTATGTTTGCAAGTCCATCCTATCTGGCCAGCTATCCCCTCAAAAAAAATGACACATCCTGTTCCTACATCAGTTCTGATGATGTCAGTTAACCTCATTTTATCCCTTTTTCCCATTTCTTGGTCCTGATTATGGCATTATTCCCATATCTACCCTGAGTCAGTCCCAAAAACCTACTTTTCGATATATTTTTTCCTTTTTTCAGTGTGATCTTACCTAATCAGTGAAGGTGTCAATTTTCCATTGGAGGTGTAGATCAATGAAGATGTTGATCCTCTATGGCATGAATGGGCACAAGTATGGATCTATTATGGAGGCATTGATGTGGCCATCCAGCCTCTCGGTCCCCCTATCTACCCTTCCCTACCTATGAAGGCAAAGAAATGTCAATCACCACCTCTATTCCCCAAACCCATGCCCTTGTAGGATTTGATTTGTGTACCAAGTCCTATGTAGGAACTTATTATAGGCTCCTTCTACTAAGGACACCAAAGTACAGAAGGAATAAGAGAGGGAACAAGAAAAAGAACAAGAGAAAGGAAAATAAAAAGAACAAGAGAAATAACAAGAAAAAGAATGAGAAAAGAATAAGAAGGAGAATAGGCAAGAAGAACAAAAAGAAGCACATAAGACAGAACACCAGATAGAGGAAACGATAGAAGATAAAACCAAAGAGAAACAAGAGGAAATGAAAGAAGATTCACCGATAGACAAAGGTACTGACAAGCAAGAAGAAATTAAATAAGAAAGTGTATTAGATGCATTAAAGGCATCTCCATCCACCATATTGTCTACTAGTGATAGTATTACAAAGAGAAAGAAGAAATCAAAGAAGAGGAAACATATAGACATGAGCCAACCGATCATACTACCAAAGGTAGATCTTGAAAATATGGGCCCTGATGAGATGAAAAAATATGTTGAGTTAGTAAGACTCAAGGAAATACAAAATAAATTTCTTTAGAAGAAGAAATAAAATACTATATTAGAAGATGTCAAAGAATTGTTACAATATATTGTACCTGATGCTACTACAAACGAAGAAGAAAATCTACTTGATCAAGTGGTAGAACTGATTAAACAAGTGCATGAACCAAATCAAGACACAATCAATAGCATGATGAAAATTCATCAGAAGAGCATGGATAAAATAATATTAGAAGCAATTTTGATGAATATTCAACTTGACAAGGTAACTCTTTCTAAAGCATGCACTGACATGTAGAGAAAATTGTTTGATATTCTATTATTATTTTAGTAATTTTGTTCTATTTCCCAAATTCTAAAAGAGATCAAGGAGAAAGAGGCAACTGTTGAACAAGAGTTGACTGGGTAGTTGAAGAACATTTAAACTGAGCCTGGATCCCTACAGGATTATTACTCAAAGATCAAATTTCTCATGGGAAAACAAAAAGAGATGATAAATGTAGAGCACAAACTAAGGTTAGAACTCCTGGAGCTACAAGCTACACTCATTCTCCACATGGAGTCTATGTAGAATCACTTAAAAAAATCCAAAGACTTAATTGTCACTCTCAATGGCAGTTCATTAGACACTATTATTGGTATGGCAGCAAATGTTGCTACTCAAATAGTTGTTATGAAAACACTAAAGGATAGCTGGGAGGCAAGCCTATATGATGCAAAGGCCAAGTATAAACATATTTTTGATAAGATAACTCTGGAAGACAAGACTACGTAAGTAATATTCTGGCATTTTTATTAAAAAAGGGGGATATATATAGTAAATATGGAGATATATATAGTAAAGGTAGCTATAATTAGTACAATTTTGAGAAGCATTATCAAAGTGGAAGTCATAACTTTTTGAAGTTTTTAAAATTTTGATGACTTTGAAGTTTGTTTTTTCAAAATGCCAAACTAATGTCAAAGGGGGAGATTGTCACTCCTAAAGAGAGTTTGTTGTCATAAGTTTTCTACAAAGTCATGTATTGGTGAAAGAAACTGAAGGAAGCAAGTCATACAATGAAGAAGACACAGTTGGTAAAGGCAACTGAGACAACCTCCAAGCACAGAGAAGGTATCAAGCACTGAGTGAGCTGCACATACCGAGTCATGCAAGGAAAGTTATTGAGGACTCACAAATATCAAGAAGAGAGTACAAAATTAATCGAGTACAAGCACAAGTGTATTTACCGAGCACTCCATAGCAAAAATTTCATTTAAAATTAGATACAATGGATTTGGAAATCAAGCAGGAAACATTGCACATAATTTGAGGTAAAAGTTAGTTTAGTCATTTGGACTCTAAACACATGATTGGACAAGATCACAGGCAGATCAATTAGTAAAGTTTTAGAAGGCATCAACATTGGAGATGTAACCTAAGTTTAACCACTTAATCTCCACTATTGATTCTTGAAGCCCTAGATCTAGTTAACCACCTGAATATGGTATAAGACATCAGTTTTGAACATTGAGGAAAGAGTTGGATGAGAGTTGACATTATAGAGAGTTGACATTGTTAAGATTGTTGACAGAGTTGATGAAGATGTTGAAAGGTGAAGTAGAGGAGAGGTATGCAGACTGAAGTAGATCTTATGATATTAAGCTACTAAGTGTAGAATAAGGTAACAAAGATATAGAACACACTGAGTCTGGATAGAATTAGGTTGATGCACTTTTATCTGACATTTTGTAGTGAATTTTTTTGTAATTAGTGAAGTACAAATCTTGCTTTTGGATAGGCCCTAACAGGTTTTATATTTTGTAAATCCTTTAAGGAGGAACATCTCTTATATTAGAGATTGTGAAATCCTCTAAAAAGGTAGACTCAATAAGTGTTTTGTACTCTGATACAAGTATAGTACTCCTAATAGGGTAAGCTATTAGAAGTAGCTAAATTTGTAGCTCTAACCAAGCAACTTTTTTACAACAGTAGTGAAGGATTGTGGGTGTCATTCCCACCGTAGTTTTTTCCTCTAACAAAGGATTTTTGCGTGACCAAAATATGTGTTATGTGTTGCATATTTTATGGTTTGGAATATTTACTTTATGTTGATCTTATGCATTGTATTCAACTCGGTAATAGATTAGAATGAATGGTTAAATTTTTTTAAAGGTACTGATTCACTCGTCCCCTCTTAGTACATAAATATCCTAAGTTATTCCAACTATAATAATAAAAGTGCCAGTGATAGTAACTTCTATGATGGATTCAATTCTCATTTCTTATATTCTAGTATCCACAGAGCATAACTATACATGCATGTATGTAAAATAATCACATCATATAGGCATATAAAACATACAACATCACATAAAATTGTTGAAAATGCCTTTGAATGCACTACTGAAGTTGATGTTGGAGGTGGTCAATGACTATGGGTCTAATGATCTCTAGTCACAACTAAACATTTAGCTTTGGGACAATAATTAGTCACACATTTGTGGTGGGTTTGGTACTTTTGGTCATGATATAGAGCTATCCACAAATAAAATGTATGTTTCAAGTTTTTAGTTGAAAGAAACATAGAGACTCGTGTGTATGCCCTATTTGTGTGGAACTATCGATATTTGTGCATGGTTTGTGTCCTTCAAAAAACATTGAAAAGGAAAAGAAAATATTTGGGGAAACATGAAACAAAATATTTTGTAGGTAGAAAATAATTTTATCCAAATAAAATATCCTACGAGAGTAAACTGTTAATGTCTCAATAAAAAATCATCTTTTTGATAATTCATATAGCACTACGTAGATTAGACCATACGATCTGATTCACAAGAAAACGTTGCCTCAAAAATGAATTTTATCAAATATGGCCAAATTCATAGCCAATTTTTATTGGAATATCCTCCCAAATGCAATTATGGGCTTATATTGGGCATATGACATACCTATAGATCATTGGTCTTCATATTTGCAAAATTTTCTCTTTCAAGCACACTAGAATATCTACAAATAGGATAATGAAGGATGCTCCAATGACTTTGATACCATGTAAGAATTTCTTTGATGAAATGAAATAATTTTCCTAAGGAAATATTGCAAGATCCAGAAGCCCAATGAATAGCACAAGACAAAAAAAATATTATGATAAGAATAAGTTGTATTCATTTCAACATGATTAACTGAATCAGGAATAATGGATCAACTAGAATCAATTACAATGTACATGTGCCTCCATATATAAGAAAGGAATGACAATGAGGAGATAAGAAAGAGATAAGCTATCAACCATACTCGGTAAAATCACATGTTCAAATCATGCTCCATTGCACAATAAAGTATGTGCAAGATGTGGAGGATGATAATATGATAAATGCACTAAAGGTGGATCTGACACATAAAGTGGAATTTGAAAACAACTAGATCACCACCTAAAATGAAATTTATCTGACGCCATGTTCAAAATTAAGGTGCAAACTTTTATATTTCAAATATGAAAACTACTATGTAATGCATTATCCTAAGTAAGCTTAAGAAAAATGTAATTGAATAAATTTATAGTCAAATTTTATGAAAATATCTTTTTAGGCACAATGGTGAGATCAGATTTGGCATATGACACACCTAAAGATTATTGGTCTTCATATCTATAATTTTTTTCTCCTTCAAGCACACCAAAATATCTCCCATTATACTAATCAAGGATTCTCCAATGACTCAGATACCATGTAAGAATTTCTTTGATGCAATGCAAGGATTTTCCAAAGGAAATATGTCATGATCTATGTTAGGGTTTTTTCTTGTTGAACCTTCAACAGATGCTTGATTAACTCTATGACTCCCAATCTTTGAAAATACTGACTCAAGCAAGAGAAAACTCTAATTAATGAGGATTAATGATAATACTTGAGGAAATTATTATCACCTCCTTCTTTTTAGGTTCCACAACACTTAGGTAGGTATTACCTATATATGATTGATGTCTCACAATATTAGTAAATGCAAATACTGATTTGTTGCTTGTTTATTGTATCACTTTATAAATTAATCTGCATGAAACTGAAAAACAACTTAACACAGAGTTTAACCATGAAAACTATTGAAATGATAACAACAAATAGTAGTACTTTAAGGACATTCATCCTTCTTCCTTTTATAATTCTTTGAACTTAGGAGGGGCGACCTATTTTAACCCTCTCTTAAAGGGATTAGTAAAATGAATTATATATCTTGATACAATTACTTGAATTTATATGTATATGACTATAAATGTAAGATATTTGTATATTTTCAATTACTTGGATGATGATAAACTACTTGACAGATTCTAGACCAGTGCCTATCCTTGGGCTACAGAGTCAAAAGATGCAAAATCCATAGGAAAGGTAGATTAAGATACTATAGATTGCCTTACAACCTATATGCAACTTGAGTAAAGTGCCTTACAAATTACCATGTCACTTCCATACTACTGTATCAAATCCTCAAATATTGATATGCTCCTTGAAACTACTTACAAAACTTAGTTATTCCCTTGAAAGAAACTTGCAAGAAATTCGATAGCTACCTTGTAACCAATATGCTTAAAATGCCTTACAAATTAAACATAAAAGAGCATACACAATAAGTAAAGAGACATCAATAAATATAGGAGAGAAGTTGCACTATATTTTATTTATATTCCTATTTCATACATATAGAGACCAAAAGCTCAAAGACTGAGACAAAATTCTATAGTCTAACTTACAATTATATTTCATCTCTTAAAATGTTTACAATATGATCTATATATAGGTTCAAACCATCTTGGAATCCTTAAGACAAGGATGCAACAAGCTTCAGATGGTTTGAGAAACCTAACCCTAAATACAGATAAAATAAAAGACAAGATTAGTCCTTGTGATGGAAGGACAAAAATAGAGGATGAAATCTGATTTGCTCCTTTGTCTTTATGTGAACTTTGGCACCTTTGTCTATTTATGTTTAGGATAGCATCTGATGTTTGCAATGAGACCAAGTGACTGACATAAAAAGCTAATCTACACTTGTCTTTTATGATTACCAACCTTCCTATTCTCATAGAGCAGGCACCATGTGTCCATCTACTCTTCATCAATAACATCAATTTCTACTCTAGCAGCCTTCTTCTTTTTAGGTTTGGTCATTGAATCCCATGCTGCTACATCATCCTTGGCAGGCCAGTTATAGATTTGAATGTTCTACAATTTTTCTTTCTGTCTATCCCACTTGGCATCCGTTATACTCTTGACATCTGTTAAAAATTTATTGATATCAGTTTCAACCTTAATGGCTTCATCTAGAATTTTATTGTATTTTTCCATGTCTAATTCTGCATCAGTAATAAATGCCTCTTTATTAGGAAACTTTCTATCAAACTCTCCCCTCCAGGATTCCAAGGCCTTGATCTGATTGTCTTCTCCCTTGATTGGAGGAATGAATCTATTGAAATCTTCTCCGAATAGGCTCAACCTTGCCTCAATCGGATTTAGCTTACCTTTGAAAAAAGGTAAAGTTACATTTATCTTCTCTATTTCTTCACCAACCTCGATAAATATCTCTGTAAAATCATTTCTATGTGGTTGTAGAGAAGCTAACCTTTCAAATAGTTGTGTGTTCTACTAGACCAAGTTACAAAATAAGGATTTAAAATAGCAATAAAATTAATCACCTCAGCATGTAGAGTAGGTAGTTTATTATATGCATTTAAAATCAAATCAGTTTATCCTTCAGGATAACAATCCCGTGCTGAAATACAGTCATTAATGCACCTAAAACAATCTTATTGTGGTCACTGATCATCGCCTCTATTTCTGCATTGTCCCCTGTTAACTCTGTCTGGACCTCTACATCTATACTTTCTTTAGGTGTGGTAGGGATAACTTCTGGCTTTTCCATTAACTACTGAGTTAAATCCTTAATTTTATTCTCCTAAGCATGTATCTTGATGTAACACATCTCCCTATCTTTGGCTATGGCACTAGCCTCATTTATCAAAGTATCACATTTCTGGGATAGATGTTTTGTTTTGTCTTCATTCAGTTGTGCCCAATAGGTTAAAATTTGAGAAATTTCTAGGTCATTTGTGTTATGTACTAACCATACCATTTGATTACCTACCATGCTCTCTTGAATGTTTAGCAAAGTTGATTTTTTATCTTTAGGAGCTAAACTCCACATTGCAACTACTTGAGACTTTGGATTATATCCAAATCCCTTGATCATTTCACCATCTTGCTCTTCAGATGTCTGTTTCAAGTCTAGCTTCCTTCTGATCTGATCTATTATAAAGGCCAAAGCTACATCCCAACCCTTAGCAAGTAACATACCACTTTATTTAACTAATTTCTTGGCCTCCTTAGGAGTTATATCCTTTGATTTAAGATCATAGTTTTTTATGGCTAGGAGGGCATCATTAGTGACTAGTTCTCCTCCTTCCAATCTCATCTATTCACTTACCATATTTTGTTTATTCCACCTAAGGAAATATTTAAACTCCTAAGTTTTGATGAAATTGCCATCATCAAGGAACTTTTGCTGGTGAATCACCCTTTCATCAATACCAGTTAAAAGAGGTAACTCAATATCCTCTTCAGCCTATTTCTGCAATTTCTTTCCTTAACTGGTGATCATAAGGTATGTTACCAGGAATAAGGGCACTCACCCTATCTTTCTTCTTTTCTTTTCTCACATAAGTTAAAGCATGTGAAGATTCACCAATATCAACCTTTTGCTTTTTAAATGTAGGCTCATTAGTAGTCTCATGCTCTGGGACCTTTATTAGGTCAACAACATATTATTTCCCTTCTGCTACAATCTTTAATGGTACTGCTTGGTAATCTGAGTAAGCTCTGGGAGAAGGACATCCCTGATCACTGTCATCATCATACTCAGACTCTAAATTTTATCTATGACCGTTTTTTGGTACCACTAGTGCTTCTTCTAGTTGATTGCACAAAAGTGTGTGGTTCTCAATCATTGCATCTATCCTTTTGCAATAAGGAAAAATGGGGTAGAAACCTCCAAAAATCATCCCCTTTCTCTTTACCTACCTCTCTAGGTCCATAAGTTCTTGGATCAAGTCTTCTCTTCTCATTACTTCTTCTTCTTCCAAAATATTTCTAATAGCATCTTCCTCCATACCCTCTTCATGTACATAGTTATATGGTATGGTAGGAGTTAAAATCTTATTGGATCCTACAATGAATCCTTCAATATCATTGTACCTACACAAGGCTACACTCATCTTATAGTGACTCATCCAATTATTTATTGGATCTATGGATTTCTTGTCAATTGTAAACTGATACACTTTGAAATATCTATGGGTAAATGTCCCCTTTCTATGTGATTCCAAGTGCTCTTTATCTATCAACATTAGCTGCCAGATGAATTCCATTGCAGCTATCCTAGTTGGAACATGATATGGGAGAATATGAGGAGGATGTGAACACCATATACTCTTATCATAGTAAAATTATTTCCTAGGTAGAAATCACCCCAATTATGATCACCTAGGCATTTATCAACATACTCACATGGCCTTAAAAGATGAAATACTTTTGCAGGAAACCTAGTCTTATTTACTCCTAGGCTTTGCGTTATTGGGTACACAATCCAATTCTTGAAACCACAAAAGTCACAATCTTTAGCAGTGTAATTTCACACTCTGATCTATAATTGAATGAGATTGGGTTGATTGTAGTGGAACCTTTGAGGGTTCAAATTCTATATATTAATTATAGGGTAATTGAAATAAAGTAATAAATGCATCAAAATAGAATAGTGTAGAAACTTGGGCTCTTTCTCCTTTTTCTTAATAGCAACAAAACCCTCATGCATCCTATCAATGATATACTAGATGTAATCATAACTAGTTCTCGTACACACATACTATATGTCCAAGGTAATCATCAAAATACCTACATTTATCCTTTCTAAACCTCCATCCCTCTCTAGCACTCTACACAATGCATAGGAAATATATTTCATGTAGTGGTTTAAATCTTTGTAAAAATAAGGTGCCAAACCTGGTAAAGGGGTAATATAATTCCTTGTCTCCTTTGGCATGTGTCTCTTTATCGTATTCCTAACTTCTCTAGCTTGCCTTTCATACCTCTCTTCTTGTTTCTTAAGGTTAATTTCAATTGACGTTTGGTAATAGAGATTAAATGCTTGCATCAATGAATTTCTACTTAAAGAAAGTAACACAGTTCCATCATTTTTCTTAATTGTGTTGCTAAGCTCATCATAATTTTTTTCTAGGGCCAAAATGATATCAGTATCTACAAACACATTAGGAACTAACAATCTAGCTAGTCTACATGTCCAAGGGTTCAAAATAGGCACAACTTCATCACAATTTTTATAGAAGTAATTAAACAGAGAATAACCTGATGTTCCTAGTGTCTTCGCATCTCTGATGTTGACCAAATCATCAATCAAGATATTAGCATTTGACTTCTTATTCTGTGTAGAACCTGGTAATAACTTTAGGAACTCATCTGAATAATTGATGTTTCCTTTGGCATCATCATCTATATCATCATTCCTTCCACTTGAGGAAGCCACACTCTGTGCTTGACTCATCTTGTTCTGTTTTGTTCTACTCTCAATTCTTTGTACCGATATTGAAACAAAACTATCACAGGAAACCCTTACTCTAAACAGAAATGCACTAAAAATAATTTGAGAGCACTGAAAGTCACACCAATTACCTTGAATTCTGTAGCAAAATTTTCTCAAATCACTCTTCACATAGGCAACTATTCTCCCTTTTTCTCAGACATAGAAAACTTGGAAAATTCTTTGCTCTAAAATTCTGAATGCAAGGTAAGTGAAAATAAAGAAATGATATCATCTATTTATGGTAAAAATGATCAAGGTACATAGCTCATTATTGAAAAATCCATCATTTTTGCCTTCAATTTTACATACTGTTCCATTAATATTGATTTCTAGTCATAGCCTATAATCATGACAGACAATCTAATTCGAATGATTGACAAATTCATGAAAATTCTTATTAAATTTGACCAAAGGTTACAAATGACGTGATTGGCTCTTTTTAGCAACTTTTCCACCTTGTCATAACTATTCTACATTCCTATTGGCTAGTGACTTTTCAACCGTAGCATGTCAGTATCAACTTTAACTTTTCTTCACTGTATTTTTCATTTTCCTTATCTAGCATCCTAGCGACTATGCTTTGTCTCCATGTCGCTTAACATTTATTTTAACTATGATTTATTTTGGAGATATGGTGACAACTTGTATCATTTTACTTCAGCTTAAACCTAGTCAACTTCTGGCGATCACGCAACTGAAGAAATCCAAGTCGCTGAAAGAAATTCCTAACTCTGAGTTTATCATGCGACACCTCGTTCACCATAGATTTCTTTTTAATCAGACACTTTTCGCTAAGTCTCTGAATCATATTAATGATTTATGAGACTTCACAACTTAAGCCTATGTCACTTAATCACTAGATGTTTACAAATTAACCATTTTATACTAGAGACTTGGCTTCTATAGTGTAATGTAACATTTATTTCCTTCTATCTCTAAATTGCTTAAAGAAATCACCGTTAATCTTTTTATCTAGAGACTTCCCAAAAACCATTGATCTCTCATCTATCATCATCCAATGGCTATGCTAAGTCTCTGAATCTTTCATAAAAACCCTAATTCACTTGGAGACCTGGCGAAAAGATTGAAATATTCCCTTTAGTCTCTTATTCGCTAGACAACACATTTCACTTTCTAAGACTACACGACTGCATACTTTAGTCACTTAGGTTTTGGAACACGTGTCTCCTTATTACTGCTCATCTCATAATCACTGAAAGAATGTTGACTTGTCAAAATTGATTAGCGACTATGCGACAGCCGCTTATCTTCTTTTCTTCCTGCGGTTGTCTCCAAGTCTCTTAATCCTTTATCTTAACTCACTTTCTATTCTGAGACTTAGTGACTATGTAATCTTTTAGACTCACCACTTAACTTTGATTCAATCTGGAGACACCGCGACCAAAGGAAATCAAAGTTGCCAAAAATTTTACTAATTGCAGGGTTCATTATGAGACTTTTCGACCACCAATAGATCCTTCACCTAATGAACAATTGTCGCTTAATCTCTTGACCATTTTGGCATATTATTTTTTACTTGGAGATAACGCGACAAAGACATTCCACTGAGTCTCAAAACATAATGGAATATTCTTATAAAATTCAAAGACTTGGTGACCTGTCTAAAAGGCACATGATTTATTTCATAACTTAAGTTCAAAAAGGTAACTTTAAAACATAACCCTGACTTGGAAATTAGGGCTTTTTTAATTTTTGAACCTTAAAAAGAGTTAAGGGCTTAGGGTTTTGCCTATTTTGAACAAGGGATGACCTAAAACACATGATTTTTTGACATTTGACTGGTTCTAAGGCCTACAAATCATCATTTGCATGGAAATAATTTGGCAAGAACAGGTAGATTTTGACATTTAATGGCTCTTACTAATAGGGAACTTCAAAAAAATGTACTAGCCAAACTACAACCGAAAATACAACCAACAATCTAGAAGCCCAATGAACAACAAAATAGAGACAAAATGATATCATAAGAATAAGTTGCATTCTCACCAATATGATCAATTAAATAAAGAATAATGAATCTAATTGAATCAATTATAATGTAGATATGCCTGCATATATAGGCAATGCAGGATAACTAGGAGATAAGAAAGAGATAACCTATAACCCACATCATGTGGAATCACATGTCCACCAAAGGTGGATCATCCTCCATTGTGAAATAAAGTATGTGCAAAATGTGTATGATGCTAATATGATAAATTCATTAAAGGTGGATCTCACACATAAAGTGGAATGTGATAACAACTAGATCATCATCTAAAGTGAAATTTCTCCTAAACCATGCACAAGAATAAGATGCAAACCTCTAGGTGTGTAATATGAAAACTACTATGTGATGCAATCCTATGTAAGCTTAAGTAAAGTGTAATTAATGAATTTTTAATTACAACAAGATACCATATCATTTCATTTACCTATGATGATTGCCCTTCTTAACTAAAGAAGGCTAGAGATTTAAGTGGTCACTTGTTACCTTAAAATATCATTTAGTATTATCTATTAAAAATGTTATTATTCAATAGAATCCATGAGAAATATTATAATACAATATATTCAACATGATTCATTTTTCAATAGAATCAATGAGCTCTCATCTTGGGAATCGTTCATACAAAACCATACATCCTAATTGATGAGAACCATAGATCAAATAAAATTAGATGGTTCATGAGTTGAAAAATATATTGCTCTGCAAGAATTTTAAATCTCTTACAAGACAATAAACAAAATATCTATGGGTTATTTCCATTCTCCTACAAACCACTTATTTTCTTACTTCGGGTATGTTGGGGTAAAATTGAACTTCCACTTCATGATTATGGATGTTTTTTATTGCATAGACTATCACAAGGATACCCTTTGCAATTGGTTCAAGGGACTAATAAAATAAACAAACATTTCTAAAGAGTCCACCGTGAAAGCTTCAACTACTAGTAGACTACATGCTTGAACATAAACTTCTCCCCCACCCCACTCCCTCTCCTCCATAAGTAATCTTAAGTAAAGTATAATTAATGAATGTTTAATTACAACAACAAACCATATCATTTCATTTACCTATGATAACTACTCAGCTTAACTCAAGAAGGCTAGAGAGTTAAGTGGTCACTTGTTACCTTAAAATTTCATTTAGCCTTATCTATTAAAAATATTAGTATTCAATAGAATCCATGAGAAATTTTATAATAAAATATATTCAACATGATTTTTTTTTCAATAGAATAATTGAGCTCTCATCAAGTGAGAATCATTCCAAATAAAACCATACATCCTAATTGATGAGAACCATAGACAAAATATAGATGGTTCTTGAGTTGAAAAATATATTCCTCCTCAATAATTTTAAATCTCTCATGATCAATTAAATAAAAGATCTAAGGGTTCATTCCTTTCTACTACAAACCACTTATTTTCTTACTTGGGGTATGTTGGGGTCAAATTGAACTTCCATTTCAGGATTAGGGATGTTTTTTATTGTATATACCATCACTAGGAGACCCTTTGCATTTGGTTTAAGGGACTAATAAAATAAACAAACATTTCTAAAGAGTCCACTATGAAAGCTTCAACTAGTACTAGACTATATGCTTTAACATAAACTTATCCCCCACCCCAGTCCCTCTCATCCAACTCCTAAAAAGTGATATTAACACTTGGATAGAAAATATGAATGGTTGAGTAATTCATAAGACATTAAAAACACCAATATGACTAATCTTCCTTCAATTCATTACATAAATACAATAGAATAGCATACAAAATTGATAACATTGGGTGATGTATAGAATACTAAGAACTATATAAGCATAATTTATATAGAATTTTCTACCTTAATCTATTTCTTAATAAAAAATTTATTTAGTCCTTGAATGCTATAATGAAATTTTCTACCTATGAGAAATAATGAATATAGAAACAATTAGATATTTTCCTTAATTGATTGCATGGAGTTAACACAAAAATTAATTTCTTATTACAAGTGAATTAAAAGAAAGTTAAAATATTTAATATAAAATAGTGTAAATTTTTTCATAGGAAAAATTGTAACCACTTATCCATATAAGTATGCTCTATATAGTCATTGTTTTGAGATAATGACCAACCAAATGAAATCCATGAAAATAACAAGAATTTATGAATTTTAGCATTGTAGAATTTTACCAGTGAATCACTTGGATTTTCTTGTAGCCTCTTCTATATTGGAATATTGATTTCAAATAGGACACTCAACCACATTGTACTCATTGATTAACCATCTTATCCTAGTTGAACTGGTCTAACCAAAAAGGTCAATGGGATTTAGGTAACTAGTCTAGTGTCTAGTCTTCTCGAGAAAAGGATATTTATTTTCAAGAATATCATCAAAGTCAATGGAATGTTGGTGATTCGACTACCTCATGCTTGCCAATGAGCTACTCTAGAGATGATATAAGAAATAATCCATTCTAAATTAACCTTGGTAATGCTTCTTATTTGGTTAAACACATGAATTCTTCAAAAAGACCCATTGCACATGGTTTATATTTAATATTTAAATGATATAGTTAATAGATCATACACACCAAAAAATTTAAATAAATTGAATCTCTTTCAAAATTTATATGTATACAGAAGATTAACTATAGAAAATTTATTGTCAAAATTTTAGAAATAATATAAATCACATTAATCCATATCACTAGGTAATTACTAGGGCGGTCCCAATTAATAGATTGCTATGTTGATATATATCGTTGTCGAGTTAATAATCAATAGAATGAATCTCAATTTGAAAATTTTTGAATTATTTGAAATATGTCCCTTGGACTACAACTGGACGCACATGGTAAATATCATTCCAAGGTAAGACATACATGCACGCATATGACATTTTACAGATATAAGATATAATATTTTCAAGGATCGTGTAGAAGTCCTATGTAAAAAAATTTCTTGAAGTGACCTACATAATAAATTTAGGAAATATATCAAAAATTGAACCAGTTTGAATATAATATTTATTTAAAATAAATTGAAAATATATATTCAAATTTAAATAAATCAACATGATAGATCATCATTACATCATTGAACATATGAGGAATAACATTTCATCACTTGTTTTTTCCTATGTTGTCTTCTTCATCTCTTCTGTGTATCACTATAAATAATAAATAACACTATCTATCTTTGCAAATCTCTACTACGATAGAAAAACATCCGACCAAACAAATTTACCTAGAAAATTCAATTTAAAAGATTAGAATCACTTTCAACCTTGATTTATATTAGATACTTTTAAATTTACACTAGATCTATGTGTTTAGAAGTAGCTGCACATATCTAAATGTGTGCACAATATAAGCGTGTGATATCAATATACATACCTATTTTAATATATCTTGACATAAGGTCATAATAACTATAATGCAAAGGAATGTATTCAAATATTTCATCCTTGTCTTTGTTGTATGTCTATGCAAATATACATGAAAAATATTATAGAAAATCAAGTATTCAATACATTTATAAAATGTTACAAGAGAATGATAGATATTTTAATGTTGAATATATAAATTATCTCATATCCCATATTATAACCAAATACAAATGAAATTATCTGTACCAGTGATTGGGTATTCTCCCTATTTTAAATTCTCTTAAATATTGTCAGCTTGCCTTTTCAATAGTCATCTTTTAAATTTTTTTGTTCCTCATGCCTCTTTCATTTTTAAATATGGGGACAAATTAAAAGAAAAAAAACAAGAAAAACCTACACCATCTCCCTTGTTGCATGCTTATTGAATGAAAAGGAGGAATAAAGATTATTCCTACTCCCATAACTTGTAACTTTATATGTTGAGATTAAGTGATTACTCCACTAGATAAAGCATTGTAAAAGTTGGTTAACACATAATAAATTCTTTCATCAATTCATAAATACATTAATGGTTATAGTATTTTCCACTAGAAAATAAGAAAGGTATTTTATATTTTATCTTTCATTCATAATAAATATCTAGTAAGACCAATCAAGATAGGAATAATTAGAAAAGAATTTTTACATACATATTTTGTGCTAGTTCTTTAAGAGATCGATCCTCAAACAAGGATATTAATATACTTGTAAAGATCATAGATAGAGACATTGCACATATGTTAATAGATTCTAACTTAGGATGATGTGCCAAAAATTACTTGTAGATAACCATATAAATGAATTATGGAGAAGAACACATTACTTTAAGAGCTACAATTAATTTACTCATAACTAGTTAATTTCTCTAATTAACATGTCATTGTCACTTTGTTAGTTTTACAACAATCTCAATTTCATCATCTACTTGGATAAAGGTCTTGTCAATTTTGTCTATTATCATTCTAAGAAATCAATATAGTACACAATAAAAGATAACCACCTCTCTTTAATCTACAATCGATATAACAAAGCACAATACTACAAATAAAAGATGACCATCTCCATTTTATATATTTATTTATTATAGGAAAATAAGATTGTACAAGGTAAAAGATAATCATGTCTCTTTGATCTATGCTCATTCTAACAAAATAATATACTACATTCAATAAAGTAATAATCTCCCTGTTATATATAATCAGTTTAAGAAAATGAGATACTACACAATAAAACATCATCATCTCCCTTTTATCAATTCTCATTGTAAGAAAATAATATACTACATGAAATAAAGTGATCATGTCTCTTCTAGCTATGATGACTCTATAATTGAGTATAGCCTAAAGTTTACTTAGATAAGAATACATGCTCCCAATAAAAGATATAGATATAAGATGCAATACATTCACAACAATCAAGATTTGATTTCCTTTAAACTTGAATAATTTATGCAATAATGGAAAATTCAATAAAAGTGACTTATATTGCGCAAAGATTCTATAGTTTAACAACACATGTATTTACTCTCTTACACCGGTTCTATAGCATCATTGCAACTATAGGGATGTAATGAAATAAAACATAACAAAACTATGATAATAATGTCCAAAGCATAATAGAGTATTTATTTTGAGAAGTGCAAGTGTTCTCTTAAGAGAAAAGTCCAAGTGCAACAAATAAAGGGATTAACAACAATATTCCTCTCCTAGAGCACACCTTTTGATCTCACAACATGACTTACCATCACCACAATCATCATGAGTCAAGAAAGGAATAATTAATTTATGACAATTACCACCCACACAATCAGAACTAGCCTGAGCGTTTGTCATACCCAAATCATAATCAGCTTGAGCGTCTGCCATATCAAAATCATCATACAATCAAAATCTAAATCTAAATTGTGAATGCAATAATCAGTAAACATGAGGTTGAGATACTACTAATATACCTTCCATTGTTATTATTATCAGCATGCAAAACAATTTCATTGCCTTTTCCATTTTATTTTATGCTTTGTTGTGAAGAAATTATAATGCAATCCTATTCCTGCTTCTTGGGAGATTTAATAGAGAAATTTGTAGCTAGTAGCCACTC
Source organism: Thuja plicata (assembly GCA_018584345.1). Taxonomy (NCBI): domain Eukaryota; kingdom Viridiplantae; phylum Streptophyta; class Pinopsida; order Cupressales; family Cupressaceae; genus Thuja; species Thuja plicata. The sequence goes on from MU226606.1 coordinate 10,598,209, forward strand.
TACAAGTGATCTCCATAATGCATAGGTCAAATATAAGGCCATCCAAATACAAGAAAGGTATCATTGAATCCTTGTCTACTCGCTCAACACCATTCACAAAGGCTAAGAAGTCACATCGAACACATGTTTTTGTCTAGTTGTTTACCGTGACAGTGTTTGTCATTTACCACAAGTTAATCATTACTACTGAAAAGAATCTACCCTCACATAAACATGGAACACAATGCTTGTGTAAACCACATAAAATATTTGTTTCCATGGGCTTCACAAAAGAAATAGTTAGATTTAGTAATTTTTCCAAACCCTTTGGTAGGATGATAGGTAAGAGTGTGATCTAGAAGTTGTGTAATTTTTTTGTAATTTTCCATTGAGTATTTTTAGAAATACATAACATAGTTGTTTCCATGCACTTCACAAAAGAAATAATTATATTTAGTATTTTTCTAAACCCTTTGGTAGGATGATAGGTAAGAGTGAGATCTAGAAGTTGTGTATTTGTTTTGTAATTTTTCATTGAGTATAATTTTTTTAAGATTTTTTGAAGTGACCACATCCTTAAAATATGGTACTTGTTCCTGGGTTGGGTATAACTTGCATCAAAATAATATGATGAACAGTTTCAAAGATACACAATGTTTCTCATTTCAACTGAGCCACACTACAAGTTCTGACATAAATTGAGATTGCATTGCCAAATGAAAATGATGTTGAATATCCTAAATCAAAGATAGGTTATTATAGGCCTCCATAGTATGATCATATAAAACCTACCAATTTTCTGATACCTCACACAAGCTTTGAGATATGTGCCCCAAAATATTGCTGCCTAATGGTGTTTAGTGCACCTTAGGCACACTCCAGTCTAGCCTAGTTCCAAACATATGAGTGACTCCATGGGAATAAAGACATTTTCACTACTATTTACCCAACCAACTAGAGCTAATGGCACAGACAGTTTGAGGGCAGGATGAACAGTTTTAAAGATACAAAGTGTTGCTCATTTCAACTAAGCCACACTACATGTTTTGAGATAAACTGAGATTGTTTTGCCAAATTAAAATGAATTTGAATCTCCCAAAATTGAGATAGGTTATTATAGGCCTCCATATAGCGGTCTTGTATTACCTAACATTTTTCCAATAGATTATATAAGCTTGGAGATATGGGCCTCAAAAATCACTACCCAATGGTGCTTAGTGCACCTTAGGGACGCTACAGTTTGGCATGCATGTTCCCAACGTTTGAGAGACTTTATGTGGAAAATGAGGTTGTTCCTAAGGTTTATCTAGCTGATCAAATCTAATGACATAGATGGTTTGAGGCTAAGATGAATGGTTTGAAAGATATGCAGTGTTGCTCGTTTCAACTATGCCACATTGCAAGTTTTTACATAAACAAAGATTATATTTTCAAATTTTTTTAAAAAAATTAGTTTAATATCCCAAAAAGGATATAGGTTATTTTAGGCCTTTATAGCACAATTTCGTATCACCTGACAGTTTTCTGATACCTCACATTAGCTCTGAGATATCGGCCTCATAAGATTGTTTCCCAATGGTGTTTAGTGCACCTTAGGGACACTTCAGTTAGGCGTGGTTATCAATGTTTAAAAAAATCCATTAGAAAAATGAGGTTTTCAATGTTGTTTACGTGGCTAGCTAGAGCTAATGGCATGGTCTTGTAGAACCTGATGGTTTTCCAATTTCTTGCATGAGCTCCAAGATATGGGCCTCAAAATATCGCTTCACAATGGTGCTTAGTGCACCTTATGGACACTTCTGTCTGGCATGGTTCCCAATGTTCAAGTGAATCCATGGGAGAAACAAGGCTGTTCCATGGGTTTAATTGGCTAGCCAGAGCTAATGGAGTAGACATTTAGAAGCCACAATTAATGGTAAGACATTTGGGACTCCATAACGATCTTCTAGATGATTCAAAGAGAATAACAATCAAGGCCTATGATGACAGAGAAAGAGAACCCAAAAGTTTGATCACATTACCCCTTCAAGTGGGTCTTGCATTGATTGAAACTAATTGTCATCAAAATCCTCATTGGAAGGCCATAAATAAGTTCTATTTTGGGTGTACCTTCCATATTCCATCAATGCTTGAAGTTCCCACATCATGGTTGAGAAATCACCATTCCTAGAGATCTTGAGGCCTTCCAATATTACAAATGAATGGTAGGAAAACAAACCTATGTTTTTCTAATAAATGAGTTTATTGGACCTTCTTCTAAGAGGATCCCACCAATCCCTCCACTAATAAAATTTCAACTAAAGAAACTAGAAAACCATCAACTAATGAGGTCTCTACATATGAAGCTCCTAAAGGAAAAGATAAATTTACTCAGGAATAGATCCTTGAATCTAAGAAGAAAGTCAAACTCACTAACCAGGGAATGGGATAATATGAGTTTGAGAATGCCTTTTGCATTGGCCAACTTCCCCTGTCTCCAATGTCCCATGATAAACCTTCCCAACTCTTTCACAAGAAGAAAAAAGGTATTGTAGAATACAAGAAAACCACTTATAAAGATTGAGGATCCCTGGGTGACGAACATATGAAGTCTGACATCCTATCTTGGCTCTATAAACATGGAGAAGACAAACCTGTAAAAGTACCTAAAGGAAATTATGTCAACACCACTCCCATTATTTTGATGACATATAACTGATTGAATGTTTGAATATGTTAAGGTGATCACCAAAATGTAGAAAGGTAATGCAAGACATTAAATCAGTTAATGGATTGTATTGTCATTGACGTCAACTTGATATAATTTGATTAGTTATATACAAAGTGTAAAAAACTTCAGGGAATCAGAGAGATAAAGATTATGCTTTCACTAATGCATAAAAGACCAGAATTCACTAAGTGAATTCAAACACCAATGGCTAGTGGAACCCAACGGACAGAGAAACCCAAGAGCAAAGTCAGAGTGATGCCCGAGCAAGAAAGCTGACAAGCATTACACACACGTAAAATCATAAGCATTAACGATGGCCAGAATTAAAGTGTTACCCTACGGATAGACAAACTCAATGGACAGAGAATTCCGATGGATAGACAACACCGATGAAGAAGCCCAAGGAGAACTGGAGTGTTAACCGAATCTATAAAAGATTTAAAACACCAAAATTAACTGTAGTTCAGAAATGACAAAATACTTAGCTGGCAGAGCTAAAGATAGACTTCACTAGTTGATTAACATTGTTTTCATTGACATGTTAAAGACAAAGATAAGTAAAAGATTTAAAGATGTTTTATCCAGTTGGCAAGAAGATTTCTACAAGATAAAATAAGAGTAAAGCTTTAAATCAACATTGGCTAAGATTGAGGATCACACCAAGAACAAGAAAATCAAGAAGTGAGAAATAGTGATATCATGTCTATAAAGAGACAATAAAAATCATTATGAATTAGGGGAGTGAATAGTAAATGAGGAATTTAAAGAGAAACAAATGAAGAACAACTTCATACGATCTTGATCAATCAAGCTGAGGAAAGAGCTAAAGAATTTTGCGGACACTGAGCAACAAAGAAGCACAAAATCACCCAGCAGAAAGAAGTGGAGAAAAGGTATTGAAAAGATACAATGATCAGAAAGGTATTATGAGCTTACAATAGATCTGAAAATCTACAAGTCTAAGCTATATGTGTGAACAGATCATTTACTAGTTTAGTTTAACAATTGATTCATAGAGTCTCTTAACCGAGCAGGACTGAACAATCCTTTTTATATTGAGATACATCCCAAGGAGTATCAAAAAGTTTGATCATGAAGATAGCATGAGATGCTAGATACCATTTGAAAAAACAAGGTTTAGTCATAGAAGGTAGCATAGAGATGCCTAATATCATGTGACAAACTATTCTATTTAAATCCTCTAACAAGGTCACGCCTAACAGTGTGTTTGTAACCTTTAATAGGGTTGGCTCTTCACTGAGCTCGCTTCAGAAGAGTGAAAAAATTGGGTTACCAGTCCCAAGTGGTTTTTCCCTTAACAGGGTTTCCACATTAAAAATCCGTGTGTCAATGTGTTTATGAGTCATTACTTTAGTGTTTTTCATTACACATAACTAATCTGGATTGATCGGTATACAGTAAGCAATTTATTATTTTTTTGTAAATGAAAGACTGCTAATTGGTAAACATTAAGAATAAGGTTTAACAGTGAACTCCTCTAACTAGTTATTTATTAAGATTATTTGAAGGCATAAATCTTGTAGGAATGAAGATAACTAGAGGCTTAATATTGTGGTACTAAGTTTTTGGGTTGATTTACTGGAATATTTTTGAGGCCACTGATTCACCCCCCCTCTTAGTTATTCTAACAATTGGTATTAGAGCTTGTGTGCTTAGAAAGGGAGTTTATCAGGTCAAGCAAAAGATCACAAGATGAATAAGTGAGATGTGCCCAAGATGAATAAAGACAACTTTGCATCATGGAAAAGTAGAACAAGATTCCACCTATTAGGTATTGGTAATGATGTTACTCAACACCTTGATACTGAATATATGTTGCCTAAAGGACCTCGCACTCTTGAGAAATTGAGAGAAAATCATGAGAATAATTGAATGATGATAGAACTTTCTTCCTCACTCTCCGATGTTGAGTTTGAAGATGTCCAAACCTGCACCTCTACAAAGCAAATGTCATATAAATTGAATTTGGTACATGGAGGAGATGCTAATGTACTAAGAGCCAAGGTAGAAAGCCTAAGAGGGAGGTTTGATGACCTAAGGATGAAAGAAGGAGAAAATATCACTTAGTATAGCTACAAATTCAAAGAGGTAGTCAATGCTATCTAAGCAGTTGGAGGTGTACTTGAAGAAGAGACAGTGGTAAGTAAATTCCTAAGAACCTTACTGCCTATATATGCTATTAGAGTATCTGCTATACAAGAAATGAGAGAAATTGCAAACAATAATGTTACTCTAGATAGTCTGATTGGTAGACTGATTTCATTTGAGATGAATAACTTTGATAATAGTTTCTTACCATCTATAGATTCTGCATTCAAATATTGTCTAAAAATAAGTTAATCAAGTCATAGACACACTATGAGGAATGATAGTGAAAGTGATAATGAGGATCAAGGACTTGATGAGATTGAAGCACTAATGGCAAGAAGATTGCAGAGAGGAAAAGGTACATACAAAGGTAAATGACCACTTGTATGTTTTAATTGTAAAGAGGTTGGACACTTTGACGCAAGATGTCCTAATAGAAGAAAAAATGATAGAAGTAATGACAAAACATATGAAAATAAGTTTGACCAAGGTGATAATAGAGATTACTGAAGAAACCAACAATCTGACAAAAGAGATACCTGAGAATACAAGGAAAAAGGAAAGCAATCTTTTTACCTAGCTGAGTATAGAGATGATAATACTGACACTGAATCTAAAGAAGACATTGAGATGGTATTTGTAGCCATGACGGATGATTCAGATGAAGAAGAAGAAAGGTATGTAGAAAGTGCACTCATATCTAAGGTTAGTAAGAGTGGTGTCTGGATTATAGATGGTGGTTGCATTCACCACATGACCAGTAATAAACAAAAGTTTGCAAATTTTGAATACTACAATGGTGGATCAGTAAGAATGGGTAATGACACACCTTGTCCAGTTGAAGGTAAAGGAACCATGATGTTGAATAACCTGATCAAATGTGAAAATTCCTATGGGGTAGAAGGAATGAATTATAATCTATTAGGTATTTAATAGCTAAATAATATAGGTCACCGAGTTGCATTTGAGAATAAGAAGGCAAAGATCTTCAATGAATCAGGAAGGTTGATCGGAACTGGTGAACAGACAAAAGGTAACTTTTTGTATCTTGATGACATTAACACCACTAGTTTAATGGCTAGAAACGAAGACATGTGGTTGTGGCATAAGAGATTATGTCATGTGAATTTTGACAACATGATAAAGATAAGAAATAAAAGGAAAGTTAGAGGCTTATTGAGCATGTCAAAGCCTGAGCATATCATGTGCAAGATTGTCAAAAAGGTAAAATGAAAAAGTATAGTTTCAAGAGTAAAACCCATACATCTGATGTCATTCTAGAATTAGTCCATACCCATCTATGTGGACCCATGAAGACAAAGAGTTACTATGGTGATAGGTATTTCATTCTCTTTGTAGATGATTATTCTAGAATGATGAAAATTATGTTCTTAAAAGATAATTCATAACCATTCAAGATGTTTAAAGGGTATAAGGATATGGTAGAAAAACAAAGTGGTAAGGAATTGAAATTCTTAAGATCATATAGATGAGGGGAATTTATTTATGATGAAATCACTAACTATTGTAATGAGCATGGAATTAAAAGACAGGTTTTTGCACCAAGAACACCATAGAAAAATGGAATTGCTGAAAGGAGAAACAAATCCATTGTTGATTGTGCAAGAACACTTATTTGAGAAAAGCATCACTCAAACTTTCTGGAGGGAAGCTATCAGCAATGTTGTCTACACATTGAACATAGTATAATTGAAGAAGGACACAAAGAAGACACCCTATGAGCTTTGGTATGATTACACACCCAATGTAAGTTACTTTAGAATATTTGGTAGTCAATGTTAGATTTTGAAAGATGAAAGAAATGGAAGCTTGACTCCAAAAGTGATGAAGGTATCTTTCTAGGGTATTCCACCAAAAGTAAGGGTTATAAATGTCTTAAAAAGTCATCTAACAAGATCATTGAAAGTGCAAATGTAAGAATAGATGAATTTGCAGAAAAGAATGATAAGGAAAGAAGAAAAGAACCAAAAGACTAAAACAAGTTTGTTTACATTGAAGAACCTAAAACTCTACCCAAGCAATAGTGTATCGCTCCTGAGAAACATGACATTGCACCTGAGCAACAGGATACATTTACCAAAAATTAGGAAAATACTCAAGATGATGTACCAAGTGATGGAGATCAGAATGAGGGTGAAGATGATAATCAGAATGATGGACAGAGAGATGAACCAAAAATTCCCAAGTATATCAGAAGAAATCATCCATAGAATCATATCATAGGAGAGAAGAAGGCTGGAATGAGAACAAGAAGTAAGTCACTAAACACACGACGTTTAATTTGTGATTTTGAGCCTAAATCTGTTAATACTACACTTGAGAATGAAGAATGGGTCAGTGCTATGAATGAAGAAATAGAATAGATTGAGAAGAATAGTACATAGACACTAGTATCAAGACCAGATGACAAGAATGTCATCAGTACCAAATGGATATTCAGAAACAAGCTGAATGAGAATGGAGAAGTGACAAGAAGCAAAGCAAGATTAGTATGCAAGGGGTATACACAAGAGGAAGGTATTGATTATGGTGAAATATTTTCACCTGTTTCTAGGCTAGAAGGAGTAATAATATTACTTAATTATGCTACATTCAAAGGATTCAAGGTATACTAGATGGATGTCAAATCTGCATTCCTAAATGGAATACTGGAAGAAGAGGTATACATTGAACAACCAGAAGGGTTTGTTGATCTAGACAAGAGAAACATGGTATGTAGACTACATAAAGCCTTGTATGG